>VZRL01000412.1:2171402-2184239 GCA_013397895.1 Origma solitaria | reverse complement strand
AAAAAAAAAAAAAACAGGAAAAGAAAACCCCAATAAAGAACAGAGGAACGGAGGAATATCCAGCCCCTATGATCAACGAAGGACCTACGGTCCTAATGAAACGTCAGTGCTGCCGGGAACAGCTACTGCCGGGTCCAGAGGGGCGCTAATAACGACCATGAAAACACTCTAAAATAGACCAGCCGAGGTTCCCCTCCCTCACTGGGCCTCTGCGTTTCAGTATAAGCAGCTAGGGCACAAGCCAGCCATTCCAAAATGCTGGGAGAAGTATTGAGATATATGGTATTTCAGCACTTACTCTGATTTTTTTTTTCCAGTTTTATTCTTTTTTTTTTTTTTTTTTAAAGTTCAACTGACCCTTCTGGTCACCAACTTTCTTTGTGGTTCACTGTAAGGATCGCTCTCCAAGAACAAAAAAGAAATCTCCGAGCTTTGATAGAGACTCTGGATGAAATTAAGAACTTCAAACCCCAGATTTTTGAAAAGAAAAACAGATGTCCTGTTTGTTGAGTATAAATAACTCCGTACGTGGAAGCCTTTTCTTTTACGCCGCATTAAATTTTATTTAATTCGGGGTGCATTTAAAATAGAAGAAAAAAAAAAAAAAAGAAAAAAGAAAAAAAGAAAAAAAGAGGAGGGGGGCAGCAAAATATGGGGGTGAAAAACCTCTAAATCTTTTCCTCTCTAGAAAGAAAAAGAAACAGGCAGACGGGAAACCCTTCATCTAGATGAAAGCGCTCAATGTGTTTCCTAGCAGACCTGGCGAGCCTGCCCTGGTCAGTGCGGCGGCGAGGGGCTCAGCACCGCCAGCGGGGAAGGGGGAGAGGAGGGCGGAGGAGCGCCGCCGGGCCCGGCGCAGAGCGGGGCGCAGCCGCAGGTGCCCCGGCCGGCCCCGCGCAGCTCGGAGCGGCCCCAGGCTGACTTACGTGAGCACGTAGTTGACGCTGACGATGCAGTGCGGGCGGGAGGAGCGGCTGTTGTGCACGATGGTGGCGTAGCTCTGCACCCACACCCAGCCGCCGTGCTTGGCCAAGAAGCGGTAGTACTTGGTGGTCACTTGCCCTTTCACCAACACTGCGGGGACAAAGCGAGGAGAGCCTCAGCGCGGCTCCCGCCTCTGGATTGACCAGCCCCAGGAAGGGGCGCACCCTACCCCCAGAGCCCTGGGGGCTGTCAGAAGGGTTAGGAACCCCTTAGCGGCACTTGGGGAAGCAACGGGGACAAGCGTGGTGGAGCCCTCCGGGCAGGGCTGATCTCAGAACCTGAGATCGTTATCAAAGGCTAATCGGGGACATTTGCAGGGCGGTGTGTGAGTGTGTGTGTGTGTGTGTGTGTTTGGCTATGGGAACTGACACCCACACCCCCCATCCTGTAGAATCCTCATCGAGATTTTATTCTATAAACCTGTCTTTGGGTTTTATCTCTTCTCGTTACGTTGTCCGAGAGGAAACTTACCCGAAATTAATATCCTTTTTATTCATCTATCCGTGTATTAATGTCATCGTGATATCAAAATACAGTACATGTCTCCGGATCAGGCTCACTACTGCAGTCAAAATTAGATACACAGATAAGATTTGTGAGACTCGGTGGAAGTGGAACAAAAGTATTTGAATTGCACTGGCATGGCTTTTTGGAGCCGGAAAAAAAAGGGTTTTCCTAATCAGAGTTTCAAAAGAACAGAGCGCCCGAGATTTGTGCAGGGTAGCTCTTCTCCAACAACCAAAAGATGAGGATGGAAAAATATCCTCTCCTTGCCAATCCCTCCTGCGTCCAGCTCAGAGTTCAGTCACTGTCTAACCTTGCTTCACCAAAACCTGGCGCAGATTTTGCTTATTCTGCCCTCCACTGAACTGGCTTTTCAGGTTCCGACCTAGAGGTAAATCCCAGCAACCCCAAAGTCCATCTGTAAAGGGAGAAGATGGGGGGCAGGGTTTTTAACAAGAAGACCATCGCCTTACACAAATGATGTGCGCAACGCAGGTGAAAGGTGTCACAGCCATGGACGTGGTGGTAAAGAGTCTTCTCTATCAAGTCCTGAGGCTCGTAACCTGTTAGCTCTGCTACCCTGCAAGAGACATAAGCAGCAAATATAAGTAGGTGAGAGGACAGGAGAGGAGGCCTGGGGAAGAAGGGACGGGCTAGGGGAATAGATTTGGAAATAATCCCAGCTCTACCTGGAATCTAAGAATATGAGCTTCATGTCTAGGCTGGCCCGAAACATGAACATATTGCTGTGGAGCTTAATCTCCGTCACAGCGCTGGGCGGCAGCGAGTGGCCCACGGCGACCAAGCCAACGTTTTGGTAGCAGCCGTCGAAGGGGGACATGTCCAGGCTGTACTGGCGGATCTTCAGGTACCCGCTGCAGTGAATGACCTGCCGGAGACACAGGAAATCTTGGCGACTGCCTAGCAGGGAGGAAGGGTGTACTGAGACAGGTGTCCCTCCCCACGAAGGACAATAGCCCCCACCCTCCCTGCCCATGTCGATGCGGCTGCCGGGCTCCCGGGAGCCGCCGACCTGCATCTCCGCCCCGGCAGAGCAGCGCCTCTTGGGAGTTTTCTGCGGTTCTGTCAGGGTTGAGTTTTTTTCCCGTACTAGAGTTCAGCGTTAATCTAAGGCCCATTAGAGTCAACGAGATTTTTTTTTTTCCACTGGCTTAAGTGGTTTTTGGCCCCCCTCCTAACTGCGCTTTTATTATTCTAAAAAGGAAAGACGCAGAACTGCCAATCCAGATAAACTTAGTAATGAAGAGTGTATGCGTGTGAAAGAGTTTACATGTGTGCATATGTCACATGTGTAAGATAATTCTATTATATAGACAGAGCAGGCGCAATTCATCGCCAAAAAAGTACCTTTGATTTAAGTATATCTCCTAAATGTATCCTTGCAGATGACTGCTGTCTACTTCCGCTCTTACTTCTCTATTATTAAGGTGTTTCTTCTTGGAGTTACTTCAGCAGATGTTCTTGGTCTACGTATATCGTGACACAACATCTCCTTGCGTTATGGGCACAACCCGTTCCTCGGCGTTGCGCGGCTGACACAAAGCAGCGAGGAGATAGGAGAGCAGGGGGCTCCTCCTTATCGAGGAGCCCCGAGCAGAACCATGGCACCCTGGCAAAACTCTTCACTGAGAGAGCTACCCCTGCAGCTAACGAGTTACCTAATAAAGAAATCAATTAACCCAGGGCTCCCGTTGTACCACCTGAAAGCTGCCACAGGGAACCTCAGCGGCTGTGCGAGGTTCGGTTCTACAAACGAACAGCAAGGGGAACTCGATTGCTTGGTTTTGGGTTTGTGGTTTGAGCTCTTCAACCTGAAACTCTGAGAGAAATGAACCACATGAAAGAGTCCTGGACTGGGAAAACCCCCGCGAGCAGAGGTCTCACCCCGTCTTCTCTCCCCATTTTCACCGCCTTCCCGGCACAGGAGCAAGGGAAGGCTAGCGCTGGGGTTAACGGGGCTCCTGGCCGCGGGCACGCACCTTGTAGCCCCCGCAGGTCAGACCCGCGTTCCTCTTGGCCAGGACGCACTTCATCCTCAGGAAAAAGGATCTCTCGATCTCGTACTCTAGGAGGGGCGAAAGGCAGAGACGCAGTGAGCCACAGGCTGAGCTGGCTCTGCGCGGTCCCCTACGCGACCGCGGGGCCAGGCGGGGGCGGGGGCCTGTGTGCTTTACCCTGCACGAAGTGCGAGTGGTAAGGCTGGTGCGCCGTCAGCACCGCCGTCATCTCGTCATGGTCGGCGGGGTGGATGTACTCGTAAATGCTGTTGCCGGTCAACTCTACCTGTGAGAGAGGAGGAGAAGGAGGAGGAGGAGGGGGGCTCATCGCCCGCACCGTGCACCGTGCCCTGTCCGTCGGGGACTGGTGCAGGCAAGCACGGGGGCTAGCAGACCCCCAGCGTACCTGCGACAAGCCCAGGTGCACCGAGGCAGTCTCCGAGATGTACATGATCTTGCCATCCGGAGCCACAACAAATATGAAACCGTCCAAGGTCTGCAGAAAAGGGTTAAGAATATAAATAAATCAATATATAGACAGATCCATGAAATACCTGTCCCTCTGATTTATTTTAGCAAACAGGCATCCATGCTCAGGCTCTGATTATTCAAAAACTGGGAAGAAAATCGGCAAGTCTTGGACAAACATCCCTCTGAAGCTCCTGGACCCCTGAGATACAACCCACTTCTCAGACGGGCTGAGCTCAAAGGTAATGAATGCAAAGTGCCTTGGAAGTATCTAAGAAGAGGTTCTGGCTACCTGGTGATTAATATGTAGGTCCCAGAAATCCTGAACACTCCTATTCTATTTCAAATATTACGGGGTGTTTAAGGCTTGCATATTTTCTGAGGAGAATTTAGGCAATCAAATGGAATCTAAAACTCTCCACAGTGGAAATAAGACAGTTTGTCAGGTACACTTCAGCAGACGCCGATGGGACTTCTGGGTGTGCTGAGAGCAGCTTAGGCCCCCAAAATGACACACGACCCCACCAGAAATGCGTGCTGATGGTAACTGCTAATATTCTTCAGTATTTCAGTGTGCTGTGAGTTTTCAGACATGTCCTACCTGATCTGTGTCTCTGTTAGTTTCGGAGCCCGCTTAGCCCTTCCCTAACCTGTCGCTAGAGCCTCTCCCATCCACACCACTCTGAGCTTCAGCATGTCGACGATACATGTCACCTTGTTAATAATTTGCGGAAAAGTCCTGCTCCCGTACCTCGTCACTCTAGGACACACTCTGAATCCCTCACTGTGGACCCAGTGTTAGGTGATTCTGAGGCAAAGGACCCAGACGGACCAAGCCACCGTCCCAGTAAAACACACGACATTCAGTTATGGTGGGTTCCTGTTTCTGAAGTTGTTCCCCTCCTTCCTACCTTTTTATTAAACCCTTGGACAGTTAAAAATTAGTCAAGGTGGCAATTAAAAGCTCAGAAGAGGGAATTATTTCTTTAATCATTAATACCATATGGCTGTCGTTTCCAGACCAGTACCTGCAAAAGATGGGATCCCAGTTCCCGTCCAACGTTATCCAGAGGGCTGGTTCGGCTGGAGTGGCCCCAGGCTTCTCCAAGTCCTGTTTTTAAGACAAAAGAGAAAAGTAAGGTCAGGAGATGAAAAATTGACTAGTGTGGGCCTGATGGAGAGGAACATTTTTTTTCTTGTATCCACTCTAAAGCATGCATACATACAATAGACGTGACTTCATTGCAGATAAAAGCCTCTTTCGTGCTTTTTTTTTTTTTTNTTTTAGTATCTAGTTCTTGACAGAGGAGAATACCCAAATACCTATTTTGAGCTAACGGCGAAGTTAATTTTAAAGACCTGAGTGAAACAGAGAGCCAGATCAAAGTGCTTTTCACTGCTGCCTTCGGCTACAGGGAACTGTCCCCTTGAACTTCAGGGAAAGCGTCCTAACCACGATTCCTCAGACAAGTCACCGTCCGACGGCACGGACCGCCCCCCTTCTGCCCCACGAACTCTGTCTCCGGGATTCACTCCATCCGCTCCATCTCTCCTCCCGCTGCTCCGGTGGGCGGGATGGTTCCCTCTGCAGGGAGGAGTGATCTGCCTCCATACAGCCCCCTCCAGAAATTAATCTCTCTGGACTTGTCTGATGTTTTAGACGCTTCTTATTTTCTCCTATGCAAAGTGAGTAGTAATAAAAGCCAGGTGGAAATTACTTCACCGGAGTAGAACTATTCATGGCCAATGCCTTTTTCACGGTGTTGTTGCCGAAATAATTTAAACGGGTCAATTAAAATCTTTAACACTTATGCCATGAAATAAGGCTCACTCTGACACGCAAAAATAGTAAGATAAAGTAAAAGGGAGGGAAAACACACAAATTCTGATCGATGGCTGGGGTGCAGGTCGCAAGGGGTAGGCGAGACCCGAGCCATCGGGGTGTGTCCACCCCCGCAGTGTGGGGTCGGGAAAGGCAAGACCCCGTTTTCCAGTTACTTCGAGACAAATAGACGAGGTGGTGAGCGCAGGCAGTCGCGGGCATCCCTCGCTATTGACCGGCCTCACCCAGGTGTTTGCCGGTCCGAACAAAGCTAACGATTGCCTTCGCGCTGTTTGAACGGGGCATCCCAGCGCGGCCCCTGCCCGCCCTCCCCATCTCCGGAGCGATGCGCCCTTCTCGTCCCCGCCTTTCCCTTCCTTCTTCCCCATTCCTCGTCCACCTCTTCACAACAACTTGTCTCTTCACCACTCTTACACTTTTCTCCTTCCTCCCTAACTTCATAGCCCTAGAAAGGCAGGAGATTCTTCCTGGCCTTTTCCTTATCCTGGAGCCTCAGCATGTACCAGGTCGCCAGCCAGAAATAGGCTCCTTCCCATTAATTCCTCCACGCCAATTAACGGGGAGCCAGCCGCCAGAATGGAGGATCACCTCCGCCCCCTATATTTAGGAAGGAGCTGGCAAATCTTACACGGCTTCCAGGGAAAGAGAGAAAAACCCACGGAATATTTGTTTTTCCGAGCTCCTCGGAGGTTTCTCTGCTGGGGAACCAGGACGGCCCGTTAGTGCTGAGGCGGCTCCTTGCCACTTCCCCCCACCCGGAGGGAAATCTGAGTGACAAGTTTCTTTATTCAAGTCTAAATCTGCACTCCCCGCCTATGATTTAAGTTGCTTATTAATCGAAGTTTACGGCTCTAATTATTCTTCTTCTAAAAGGGAAAATAACCCGACCCCAGCGGGTTAATGAACAGCTCACGGGCAGTGCAGGTTAACCTCCCCTGGGAAGGCGGTTCTTCACGGAGCGCTGAGCTCCTCGCTATGTTTCAGGTGGAAACCCCACGCTGCTGGGCTGTGTCTGCTCACGGTTTATAATTAAACGTTTTCACTTGTCTACCTGAACCGGCTTTTTGAAATCCTGTCACATGAGACGATCCTTTGTGCTGCCCAGATGTTTCAGCACTTTCAAGTCGGAGACTATTTCTATTCGTTGCCAATCCCAGCCTCTCCCAAATCGACGGCCTCCACTTATGCCCCTTGAATACTGTTTTTAAAGATTATAAGAGAAAGCCCCCTCCATTAGTATTCCCTCCCCCCCGTCTATTCGCTTTAACATCCAATTTCCTTTTATCAAGGGGGCAAACTGTGATTTCTTGCACTTGACCTACCGCAGAAAATTCTGCAAATCTTTTGACTGTCTATTTAAAACAAAACAAGGAAATCATCTCTCCCTTTTGCTTCAGGATTACGCTTGGAAACAAGATCTAAAGATTGTCTTGTAAGTTGGAGAGCCAACAGCATAATAGCTCTGGAATAGAAACAAGCAGCTTTGTGAGGGGAAGGATAACTAAATCGTTTTTAGGCAAAGGATTTTCCCAGCTAAAGTGACCGAAGACAAAGCAAAACATAATCTATTCTGGAAGATTTCCAAGTTATGCCACATTAACCTTAGCAGATAAAATTTGCTTTCTTTCCTGTGGCCCCTCCCCCACCGCAGTCTGGTTTATCATATTTACATAAGTAGCCTTAGAAGGGATATATCTATTATAGATCTAAGGAGCTAGCGAGCTCACATTTCATTTGGAAATAGAGGGGAAGTTTTACTGTTGCTTAATACTTGATGCATTGTAGAACCATTTCCATTTAAATACCTCCGACTCACGGATTACCTCAATGGACTGGCTGCATGGGCTTTGTAATTTCCTGAAAATGAGATTTCGATTTATAAAACAAGAAACCAATTAGTAACCAAATGAGGCGAAGTAGATCCACTAAAATTGACCTAATCCCCCAGGCACCATTTAGGTCAGTTCTTGGCGAATGAATGATGAGCAACCATCTAACATAAGCTCAAGGCATCATCCAGCTGTGTTATTCCAGAAGAAATAAAATGATTAAAAAAAAAAAAAATTGGATCCAGCTTTTATTTCAGAACGAATTTGATACTCTTGCCAAAATATAGATTATATGGTTCCTGCCTAACAAACTCTTCCTCCTGTCTAACAATCTCTTTCACTTGAGAAACTTTTTTTTCCTAAGAAGATAAACTATTTGTACCATAAAATTTAAAAAAAAAAAAGAAGAATTAAAAAAAAAATTTAGCCAGCCTATCACTCAATGTTACCCAACAGCCTGCACCTATATTGCGCGTAACCTGCGCGGAGCGAGCATGCTTATTCATGGTTTCTCTCAGTATTTTTCAGTGGAAAAGCACTCTGCTTTTCACATCGAGAAGCACATCCATCGGTTTCTTGGGCTCACTACACCGGCGGGTCTCTGTGAAATGCCTTCTCCCCACCCAGCCATGCCCATTCCCGGCACCGAGAATGCCGCTCGGCACGGCCAGCCTGTCCCCGAGGCCGGGCTCACAGCCAGAGCCGCCGCGCCCCACCACTGCCTTGGCCCTGTCCTTCCTCCCCCTCATCTTTTGATTGATGCAAGCCTTGATGTCGACAGCCAATGGAACCAGGGGCCGGGTGGGCACCGTCCCTATCCGCTGGCGATGCTGTTTCAAGAAGCTACTCTGTCCCACGGAAGGGGGAAGAGATTCCTCAATCATTTCTAATTTGATCTAGGCAAGGACGAAGGAAGGCAGGCACAGGGAAATGAGACTCCGGGAAGCCAGGGCAGGTCCTTGGCCCTGGTTGATCTCCGGGTTACTTGTCCCCCTGTGAGCATCTGCAGCGCAGAGCCCATCTTGACCCCGTCCTTTGTCTGGCAATAGCAAAGGGGGGCAGGGGTGGCCAGTGGAGGTGGGGGTGGGGTGCAAGCGCTTATCTACTTTGTGCTGATTTGCCGGCTTTTAAAAGCAGTTACGGAGGTTCCCCCAGCGGACTCTCCGTCATGAAACCTCAGCGCTTATCCGGATCCACGGTAGCGGGCGACTTGTCACCCCCGGTTAAAAATACTTAGGGGAGAGCCCATCCTGAGCTCCAGACCCGCTACTTTGGGGCCCAGACCTTGAGGGCAGCTCCCGCCGGGCCCGGGGAACCCTGGGGCGCCCCTCCGGGGCTTACATCTGTCTGGCAACACCGCCCCGCACGGCCCGGCGAGGCCCAGAGAAGCTGGTTTGGAGACGAAGCTCCGTAGGCAGTGAACTCTTTCCTGTTGCTCTGGGTGGGCAGAGGGAGAACCTGGGGGGCTCTCCCGAAGGCAGCCCGCTGCTGCAGGGCAACGCTGGGAGCCTGCCCAACGGGGCAACCGCAGGCACTCTTCCCTGAGCCACGTCCCAGCAGGTCCATCGCTCGTTTCTCGTCCAGGAGTTCCTCAAAACTCCCTCTCCGGGCAGCGGCCCCCGCCCCAGCTCTCCCGAATCTCCCCGTCGCCTCCCGGGGGCCGCGGCCCGGGGATGCCTCTGTATGCTTTGGTTTCGCTGCGTTTCCTTCTCCCTTTTAAGAGCCGCTCTATGGTTATTAAGGAAGGAGGAGCAGCAGCTCGCTCCGCGCCCGCCGGCGCCGAGGGGGATGCTGACCCCACGGAAGGCGCGGGATGCGGGACCCGGTCACCTCCGCCGCGGGGCTCGCCCCTTCCCCCGGCGCCGAAGCGGGCCGGGCCCCGCAAGCCGCCCTCGCCGGTCTGGGCAGGCCTAGGAGGGGCAGCCCGGGCACGGACACCGGCTTCGTGCAACCTGCCCAGCAAAACCTCTCTGCAGGGAGGACGAGAATGTCACCTTCGTGAGCGGCTCCTCAAGCAGCGCCTTGCCTGCCTACCCCCGCCCCTCGCCGGCACTGCTGCCGCCTTAATTTCAAGGGACAAGCGGGGCACGGGTGTTGTTTGGGATGAGTGAGGCAGGACAACTCAGTCCCCATCTTCCACGCGGTCATTCTCCCTTGCTATCCAGTGAAAATAACAAATAACGGCTCCGGGAGTCGCGGGAACGGGAGCTGCATGTCCTAGTCACCGGGAAGCCAAAAAGCAACTGGATATTGTATCGAGGAATTAGCTTGATTCGATTAACCATTTAATTAAATCGTCTGCCGCCAGTGCTCCCCGTTCTGCCATCGCCTAACGCCCAATACAGCTGATTTCTCAGTTAATTTACCAGGCAGTGGTTAATGATAACTCAAAATCTCGGCCAAATGAGGCTTCTGTGGAGGACAGGGTCGCCGTCGGAGGGCTCAGATGGAATAGAATAGGCTATGTTAAAAAAAAAAAAAACAACGAAAAAACAAACAACAAAAAAACCCCTCCTCATTTCCACTGCCTGCGGATGCCATTAGGAAGGTTTTGTAAAGATTTATTATCCCGGTAAATCACATGTATTCATTTGAAGCTGAGATAAGTTAGCATCCCTCTTCCTTTATAAAAATAATAATAACAGGGAGGAAAAGCCCTGTTGACTAAACAAACATTCCTGTTAAGAAAATGGTAGTGGAAATAATGCTGAGGCTGTTTCACTATAGAAAGAAATACCAGGATTTTGGCACACGCGGGTTAGCAGAATTGCACTTTGAAATGCAAACAAACGGAACCATGCCCAAATTGGAGAGAGGGGAAAAAGTGAGGGACGTTTTCGAGCACCAACTACTTATTGATTTATCCAGAAGACTCAAATTCAAATACTCCTTATTTCGAAGGAAGAGGGGAATGAAGGATTTGCACCAACGCAAACGCGGTTTATATGCGAGTTGAAAAATATCCTCCAACATGAAAACGGCCGTGTGTTTCCAAAGGAAATATGATTTCCTCCCCCCCCCCGTCTTGTCATTAAGTATTCTTTCTGAAACATAAATTCGGGTGTTGTTTTTTTTCAACGATCCTGCTAGTAGTTTATTTCTGCTCTTCACATTTTAAGTTCACATCAAAACTGAAATTAAACAGAGATGCAGCGTGGAGAGTAAACTGCAGCTTAAATGAGAAAAACTTCTGTAAGAAAATAAACACTGAAACCTAATGCTCAATCATTTCCCTCTGCAGCAAGAAAAACAGCATTAAATCACCTATCCACGTGGGAAACTTTTTTTTTTTTTCCTGTTGATCTCTTCCCCCTTTAAAATAAAACAAGGTTAAGGGTTTCAATATTGAAATGTTAACCATCCTGATTTGGCGAAAGTTTATGTAAACGGAGTCTCTGCTTTTGTCTCGAAAAGAAAATGCCTCTCCGGGCCAAAATGACCTATCCCCACTAGGACAGACTGTGCATGCAGAATAGGACCCTTAAAATATTCCTAACTAAAAAAGAAAAAAAACAAAGCCCAAACAAAGTTATTTATTATGACACCTGGGTGTTTTGTTTGGGTTTTATTAATTTTTTTCTCCTTCTAGATACTGCTGGAGGTCAGTGAAGAATTACCCCGCTAGTACTAGTGATCACATCGTTTTTGGCGGAAAATTCTTTTAGTCCTTCCACACCCCGGAGATTTTTCTATTTTTTGAGTCTATATTACTTACTATTAATGATTTAATATTAAATTGAAATATTAGTATTTATTTATAATGAGCGTTAAATCAGGAATTAATTTATTAAGAAATCCTGCTTAAACAAACAAACAAACAAACCCCCCTCAAAACTCTTTCTTAATGTCCTCAGAAATTTAACAGATATTCACTCTTTCCAAAGCTGTCTGATCACCGAAAAGTGGTATAGGTCTTACATGCTTTCTCCTCCTGGAGAGAAGTGTTTTAGTACTGAAATGATGCAAGAAACCTACGTCGCTGAACATTTTTCGTCCTTGACAGTTTTAGTCTGTTGAAGACCTAATAAAATTAAATTAGGGGTAGAAAGAACAATCCAGGCGTTTCAATAACTTGTGAGAATTGCACAGCCATAACGAGGGAGAGAAAAATCTCTGCCCGGTTTGTCAAGTTTGTCCAGTGCCACTGCCGTGTGTTTGGATGTTTGGCGGTGAGAAGGAAACCCCATGTGTTTATTTCGTGTGTGACTCTCCTGGTATTTCACTCCCGGAAAACTCTTTTTTTCCAAAATGAACCCGAAATCTACCCACCTTCTTTCTCTATAGGGACCTTTCAGACACAAAAGTAATGCAGACAAGAGCACACCGATTCTCTCCACCCTGTCCCCAGCCCCGCGTGTGCACGGCGAGGAGGAGTGTATATCTTTCTGTACGTGATTATTTACAACCAACTCTATGCAAGTGCTCCGGGCAGATGGAAATTCACTCTTGTACTGGGGAGAGGGGGTATGAGTTACTCCGGAAGTGCAGCTCGCTCTTAAGGAGACAACGTTTCTCTATCCTGACTCCTCCAAGATCTCTTTAAATGTACGACATGACGCTCCGCCGTGCTCCCGAGCCTCCTGCTACCCATCTCCAGTGTTTTGGCCAACGCATCGGGTCTGTCCCGATGCTTGTATCGCTTTCCTCCCCAGGGAAATACAAGCAAACGGACCCCCGCTACATCCATCCAGCATCTCTACCCTGCCTCCTCCGGTCAGAAAGACTTGTTCTTTTTCCGTGCGTCATTTCCCCGGCTGCCACTACCTGTTCTTCCTACTCAGAAAAACGGTGACTTTTTTTTTTTTTTTTTTTTTTCTGGGTGGGGACACTGGAAAACCAGAATAGGTCCCCTTGCTTCCCTTCTCTCCGCCGCAACCCCAAGCTCAAGCACAGCCGCACCTGGAGCCCAAGCGCCTCCGCCGCGTTCCCGGAGCGCACTCCGTCCCCCGGGTCCCCTGGAAAATCAACCAGGCTCGACTCCCGCACGGCCAGGCACAGGCACGGCGCCGGGAGGCCGCTCGTGGGCGCCTGGCTCGTGTTTAATCGCGGCACGGGCGAGCGCAGGGAAGCCCGCGGGGCCGAGGCCGAGCCGGGCCGCGCTCCTCGCTCCCCGCCTCCTCGGAAGTACGTGGGAGGGAGTGCGAGCCCGCGTGGGACCGCGGGGAAGCCGCCCGGCCCCACGCCACGTTGC
>VZRL01000412.1:1976779-2162885 GCA_013397895.1 Origma solitaria | reverse complement strand
CCGGGGCGCCCGTGCCCCCCCCCCCCCGCCGATCCCCGCGGCGTTGCGGGGGAGGCTTCCCGGCGGCCGAGGGCTTTGTTCGGCTGCGGGCTCTCCGGCAGCTCGGCAGCGGCCTCCCCGCGCTCCGCTCCCTCCGCTGCCGTCCCTTTCCCTCCCCTGCTCCCCGCTGCCCTCCCCCGGCCGCGGGACCCGCCGTGCCCACGCGCCGCNTCCCAAAGCTGTCCCGCCGCCCCAGCCGGTGTCCCCTCGCCTGCGATGGGGCCCGGCTAGGCGAGCAGACGAGACGGACCCGCGCGATGCCGACCACCGGTGCTTGTCCCCCCTCCCTCAAGTTTGCAGTTTCACCTGCCTGGGAGTTGAACCTGCCCTCGTCACCTCTAAAGGAGAGAGGGTCTGAGCTTTGCACAAGCGATGGGGAGGAAACCTCCCTTTCATGCTACTTTATTTGTTTCAGCGTGCTAGGTTGGATTTCACTGTCCCAGTCCCAATCAGGGAGTGTCCTTGCAGGGGCTTTGCCCAGGTACGGGCCGGCTGCAGGCAAGCCAGGGGAGCGGCCTCATGGCAGGGGGAACCCTCCTCGGGAGTCGGGGCTCCCCCAGGCCTCAGGATGCGTGAGACCTGCACTTGTTCATGAAAACTAGTGGAGCTGGAGCTGTCAGGCTTGCTCCAAACGCTGGCTATCACTGAAACCTCCTTTCCCAGGGCCTGGCTTTGATTAGCAAAGAATTTATTTCATTAGTCAGGGGGAAATCTGTCAGCAGAAGCCTGTTTAAATTTCAGCACCCCAAAGAATAATGCTTAAAATAGTGGGATCCGTTCCACAGTCTGTTCTTACAATCAACCTGATAATTAACAGGTCACAAATAGACTTGTATCACTGCTTTGTTTCAGTGGAGGAGAGCAGCTTAACCCGCCTTGAGGACACACTTCGCTTTGAAATAACACATGCCCGTTTCAGATGAAATCAATAGCAAGAGGAACCACCCCCCTCTATTGCTCTGAAACTCTTGTCTTCAGTCTCTTATTGCCTCAGAGAATAGGCTTGATCAGCCCAAAAAAGGAGGGATGAGGGGTGTGAGGCTGCCTGCCAGTTCTGGAGCTGGTGCCCGTTCCACTTGGTGTGTAATCCTAATCATCATGGTGCTCATAGTTTTGTTGAAAGGCAAGGTGGGGAGCGTTCCCTGCATGGGTTTTAACAGGATCTTTTCTTGTTTTAGTCTCATACCCGTTTGTGGTTGCAAGTTTAATTGTTTTTATGAGCATTGCACACTAAGCTGGGAACAACGTCTCTGTTGCTGAACATTTTCTGAATAATTTGGGCGCTTTGCAAGCCTGTCAATACTCTCCTCTGCATTCCCTACATGGTGAATAGATGCCTTCAGAAATAGTGTGGAGATGATGTCTTTGAGTAAAACACTACGGGATCAATTGCTTACATTGGATGAGGGCATAGGAAAACAGCACCAGACTTGTAAACATGAGTCCAGTTTTGACCTGTTCCAGACTATGCTAAATCTGTTGCTGAGGGATTAAGGGTGTTTCCCAAGGTTTGGCATATGCCTGTGATTGATATTTTTTTTAATTTAGGTTTTGCCTCACTGTTGAAATGTTTTGTCTAAAGCCTGATATCTGACTATTATTCACTGATAGTGGGACTCCATTTACATGTGATGGCTGGGCGTACCCAGCTGAAGCTAGTGACTGTTAAAAGGACAGTTTCTTCACAGCACCTGTTCTGAGGAGTGTCCACTACTCACAGCTGGAAGAAGTTCCAGGGCCTGCTTTCTCTGTGTAATTACTGTAAGATTTAGCTGGTAGTTGAAGAAGGAATTGGCATTTCTTTGGTCTGGCAATAGCTTAGTGATGTTAATGACACATTTTTGAAATGTGCCAAAGCCTGGGGATGTAATGGAGTCAGGTTTTAATTTTGGCTTTAGCACAAAATGCTCCTGGTGCATGGCTCAACCCAATCACTTGTCAGAACAGACACAGTGGAGAGTGAGGAGAAGACTGTGGGCCTCAGGTCCCTGAGTGCAC
This sequence comes from Origma solitaria, assembly GCA_013397895.1. Taxonomy (NCBI): domain Eukaryota; kingdom Metazoa; phylum Chordata; class Aves; order Passeriformes; family Acanthizidae; genus Origma; species Origma solitaria. The sequence goes on along the minus strand of VZRL01000412.1, from coordinate 2,160,848 downwards.
CAATGAGCCTTAATAGCCCTGACCAGCCTCACCCTGGCAGCTCCCCACTCTGCCTTCAGTGTTCCCCCAAGCAATGCCACAGGCACTCCTGTGTCCAGTGCAGTTATGCCTGTACGTCCCTAGGGACTGTGCTGTCCCAAACCCTGACCACAGAGTGACTTTCCACTGTGACCTTGGACCCAACTTGCTGCTATGGATTTGCCTGAGGACTTTGGCTGTGGCCTGATCCTGGCTGCCGCTCCTGTGCCAGCCCTGTTCTCCTCATTCAGGTAATGTGGGGTGGGCCCTGCTGCGAGGAATGCCCCGGCTGTGACACTTGGCTTGCGGTTCCCTATCCTGGCCCCACAGCTTAGCCCTCATTGTTTACTGACTTTGGGCTGCTTCTATTCATTAGAGGGTTCCAATGGCCCTTCTGCTTTCCCTCTAGGGCAAAGGATTCTCTGTCTTTAGCCTGCTCATCTATGTTCTTTTGCTTTTCTAAGGGTAGTGCCTATCTCAGAAACTGTTGCACTCTGGGGAGCTTCCTGAGAACACCACAGACCTCCATAAGCCTGTCTGCAGTTATGGGACCTTGAAAACACAGGGTTGAAGAGGGAAGGGTGTCGCATGGTTCAGATCTCCCTTGGGTTCCCTAGCAGGACCAGACCTCTTGAGTTGGAAAGATGTGAATAAGGGCCTGAAGTTCCCTAAGGTGTTGGACTTGCCTAGGTTCGGGTACAATTCAACTGCCAAAGGGTGGGAGAGGAATAGATTAGAAGGTAAAGGCTCCCTGCACCCAAAGCTTGCTTGCCACTTTTCCGGATAGGAAGGTTATGCAGGAAGCTCTGACTGCCTTGGAGGGCTGGGGGACTCCACAGGGGTGCAAGAACGATCAGTTTACAAGGCTGGGACCATACAATACGAACTCTTGGAGGCAAGGGCTGTGTGTATCTCCATACAGTGCCGATCACAATAGGATCTTATTTCTGTTTAGAGCTTCCAGATGCAATGCTAGTCAATGTCTATAGTAAACAATAATATTAATAATAAGTATTAACATGCCAAGCTGCAAATCACTGGCATAGTTTTCCAATATTGCTGGTTGCTTTCCAGTATTGTCCTCCAGCCTCACTGCAGTACATTGTATACAAAAGAACAGAAACCCAATAATTGGTGTGTCAAGAGTTTGAAGGCATGATCACATTTTTTTCTTTTGAAATCCATCTATTGAAACTGACATCACAACAAGTGAGTTCATTGGCCTAATAAACCCCGCATCCAGCATGCACACACTGTTCTGTATCCCGGGACATCAGTAATTAGGCTGGTAACGAGGCTGCTGTTGCATGGAATAACCAGTATGAAAATGTTATAAGTTAAGCATAATGAGAGAATAATGTAGCAAAAATGTAAACAGTAGACATCAGATATGACACTTATTTTCACTTATGGGAAGACAGCTGAAAGGAAGGCTTTAGCTATAGTTTGTTTTCTCTGCTTTACTGAATCTATAAAAAGTCTACAATGATTTCGTTCTGACCACAGTAATGTAGCTTTACACTTGAAACAGAAATACAGCTTTAAATTTGGATTTTAATTTTATGTCTTATTACAGACACAGTAGAAACTTTACACTAAAATAACATTTCTTCTATGAGCCAGCTCCTTTTGTGCTACTGAAAGAAATAATAATGAGAAAGTATTCCAGCAGGAGGAGCTGGTTTAGAAGCAAATGGATTCCATGGCAACTCCTGACTCTACATGACACCTAATAACTAGCATTTATGTTGGAAATTTTCTGTGTTATCTTGTACCCCAGATCTGATCTTTTTATAGGGTTTTCCCCTTATTTAAAGCAAAAAACCTGAAGGGTGGTGTTTTTTTTGTATAGATCCAAAAATAAGTATTAAATAATATTAGTTTGTCTGCCTCAAATGTGTGCTCAGGCAAATTGTTTTCAAATGGATTTATTTTTTTAAATTATTTCAGAAATAAAATATTTTTGGGAAATGTATTGATCTGTCAAGGGAAGAGCTGTATAGGAACAGAACACCGGAACTGTGTATGTTTTAACATCATGAGATATCCATATTCAACAGTTTGAAACACAATACAAGAAGATCCAACTGAAACAGACCAGTATCTTGGTTCTCACAGTGCTGAATGCACCAGAGGAATCTCGTCATGGGGCAGCTGGAGAATAACCCAGTCCTATGGGCATCCTGTCAGCCAGTCTGACTGATTTATGGTCTGAAGAATGTGGATTTATATCCTTCTCTGCCATGATCCAATCTAGTGCACGTGTGGGGCCCGACAACTGCTGTTGTTCCAGTGTGGAATATTTGAACCTGCTATTTTATACCTAAATTGAAAGAAATCTGTTCTTAAACTGTCACATGATAAGCAACCTTTGCCTTTGACTGTTTCAATACTACTTCATGACTGAGAGAACATTAGCTGAAACTAACCCTGGAGATGAAGTTTTCTGTAGATGCTTTGTGGCCTGGCTGTTTTCTCAGGCAGCTGCTGCTTGAGGGTCTCAGATTGTAGAAGAGCATAGTCTAGGCTTGGAAAATTGTATGTGTCTCCTGTGGTCAAATGAAAGCTGGTTCTGGTTTGTGTTGTTCATCCCTTTTTGGTATGAGTGAAAAAACAAAGGAAGTGCGGCTGAAAAAAGCCCTTCTGGATTTGCAATTGTTTGGCCAGGGACAAGTGCAATCACAGAGGGTGTTCTAAGGCACTGAACTGAATGGTGGCCGAAACGAGAAAGATGAAAGTCTCTGGGGTAGTCTAATCTTATGCTAAGTGTTATTGGTAGCATCTATATTTACATATTGGTACCTTTTGAAGATGTCTAAGACCATTTAATTTTTGTCCAAGGAGAGGAGTGCTTTTTTCCTCTTCTTGTTCATTTAGACAAGATTGGTCTAAACCATGGAGTAACCATTTAAAACATGGAGTAATGGTCAGAAAATAAATGGATGTGTAGAAAATGTGTCTTGGTCTAGTTAATATTTTACTGTTATTTAGAATTAGATGCTGGCATGGAGTTGCTTGAACAGAGAGTCTGATCTGCACAAAGGTATTTGTAGCACTTGGGAACAAAACTGAACAACTCCAGGAGGGTTATAACTGATGACAAAGCAAATGTGATTTAAAAAAAAAAAGGTCAGGCTACAGTCATACTTCAGGAATCAATTTGAATATAAAAACACAGAAATGGAAAAGGCAATGGAAAATACAGAAAGCCCAGAGAAAGATGTTCTGAGTAGTAGCAGTAGTAAGAAAATAATTTTTAAAATTGTTTAGAAGTATGTGTTTATTTTTACCTACAAGAGAGAAGTGAGTACTCCACAGACAAGAGAAAGAAGGATACAAATAAAATAAAAGCCAGATTGGGAAACTGAAATGGAGGTGAGGTGAAGGCTAAAATGGAAGAGAGGTCATATTTATGGGAAAAGAAGGACAACTAGGAAGAATACAAATTTTAAACAGCGAATTACTTGATTTATTCTTCTTTCTGTATTTATATTGCTATTTCTCATAACCTTAAGTTTTGTGGTTTTGAGAAGGCAGAACAGTTTTGCATTGGTGATCTGAGCTGGACAGGCATTCTTACATGAAAATAAAAGTGGCAGATAAAAGAATCAAATGATGATTGTGGACAAAGTACGGCTGTTCTTATTTATTATTGTTTGTTCAGTTGTTGGAAAATAAAAGGGTATAAGTAAAGAAATGAAGCAGTAGAAGTTAATTTTACAGGTGATTGTCTTCTCCAGTTATGCATAAACCTAATGCATTGGCAGGGATCTGATTCCAGCCAATAATCTTTTTGCTCTTTCAAAATATCAAAGTAATATTTCTCTTCCGAATGTTAGTTTTGATGGGTTCTTGCCCTCCTTCAGTAGCAGTGGCATCAGTAACTGCTAACTTCAATGGCTTGTTATTTTCATATTAGTAAGTAACATGTTCATGTTACTAAAATATTTATGTATATTATATATATGCATATAAAATCCCACCATGAATCTATTCTTCCTTCCCAGAAAAAAGTTGAGGTAACTGTCTCTATCATATTAATGTCACGTGCAATACTTCCAAATGCAAGGAAATGGACCATTTAAAAATGTAGACTACTTCTTAACATCCAGTTGGTTTGATATTACATGAGAGGTCCACGTGCAGGCATGTAAAATGGAAAGAAGAGCTTATTTAGTTTATAAAATTAAGACTACACACTTTTAGGGATATAGCTAAGAAAGGCTTTTTAAAATAGCAAGAATCTCACCCCAAATGCACCCAGAGTAAAATTCAATATGTGAAGTGCCTAAATTTCTCTGTCTGGTGAATATGGAAAATTTGGTATCTCAAAAGAGACTGGATAACTGCATATTAAGAGGGAAGCATAGCACAGAGATGGAACACAGAAATGTAACTTACTTTTGGTACCTTGCCTAAGACTACAGGAGATATGCTTATCTGTTTAGAACATGTAACTTGGTACCTTCCCCTGAAAATATAGGCTTGCTCTCTTTCAGGATGAGACATAGGAATTGTGCTTTCTTATTTAAAAATTGGCTGCATTCCACTATCCCATCTGTTCCCATACAAAATTCCTTCCATCAGTTCTTCTCTTTTCTGAACTCGTGTTGGTTTTGCTTGGCCCAGTCTTTGCTAGTGACTAGGGTGTGGTACAGAGACAGCTCCTGTGTGTCCTGTGTGAAGGTTCTTGAAGTTTTGCACCATGTCCAGCAGAGCCAATCTCTGATGGCTCTGAAGATGATGGACATGCTGCTGGCCAAACCTGAGCCAATTAGAGATGTTAGTTACATCTCTGCGAAAACACATTTAAGATGAAATCAAAACAACGTGAGCACGCACTTCTTTTTAGCCAGAGGAGGAGGAGGAGGTAAAAATATGTGAGGGAAAACAACATGGAGGCACCAAGGTCAATGGAGAAGGTGGGGGAGGAGGTGCTCTAGGTGCCAGAGCTGAAAACCCTCTGCCAGCCGTGGTGAAGACCGTGGGGGAGCAGGTGGTCCCCCTGCAGCCNTTGCAAAGGCCTTGCAAGAGAGAGAAAGGCTTTGCTCCCGGGATGGAACCAGCCTGGCCTCGGCTCAGAAGTCTGCAACCTATGGATAAGAACTCGTGCTGCAGCAGGTTTGGGTGGGCTGGTGCTCATGAGATTGGACCCACACCAAAGAAGTTCGCAGAGGACTGTCTCTCGTGGGAGGGATCCCATGGCTAAGTAGACGACATTTCTCCCTGGTGGACTGACCAAAGGAAAAACCCCCATACCCTGTCCCCACCCCCCCTCCCCCAAGCTGTTGTTTGGAAGGAGGGAGAGGGGTGAACAGAGAAACAGTGTTTGTAGCAGAAGAATTGTCGTGATGGACTGACTAAGAAAAAACCCCATACCCTGTCCCTGCCCCGGAGATGTTGGTCAGAAGGAGGGAGGAGGGTGAGCTAAGAAACCGTGCCTTAAGAGGGAAGGGGGGGTGAGTGAAGAAATGGTGTCTTAAGAGCTTATTTTTACCTCTCATTTATCCTCTGACTCTGTTAGGTTAATAAATCACTTTGCAACTTTAAGTTTTCAAACGGTTTTCCCCATTCTCAGTGCGTCCGCCCACCAGTGGTTTATCTCAACTCATGACTCCAGTGTATTTGTGTTAGTTATTTTTCCTCTCCTCCACACAGCTGTGGCACGAGAGAGCAAAGAGAGCAGACATCGTAGGTGCCTGGCATTTGGCCAGGGTCAAACCACGACAACTAATTTTCCCCTAGTGTGCCCCAAGTACCAGGTAAATACTACAGGATGCATTTGTGGAAGCTGTGCCATCATGCAAAATTATTTGGTGTAATGAAAGTAGATGAGATAATATAATAGAACCAAACAGGACTATTGCCCCACAGCAGCTCTATCTGCAGGACTCAAAGCTCTGTTCCTCCTTGGAAAAGGGATTCTTACCCTGTTTTAGTCATTAGGGGTATTTTTTTCATCTAATTTCATCTTTTCATGGTCATGAATTCTTAGTCTGTTCCAGTAAAGTCAATGGTTCCTAAGAATTAAATAACTTTAGGACATTACCTACCTATCCAATTCAAGGAAATACAATTTATCCCTGAATTAGAAATGTTATAAAATGTGCGGCTGTTAATCTTTGAGTCCCAGGTTTGAGTGAAGGATTAGATAATACTAATGCTGCTGTCTATTCACCAAATCCTTTGAAAGTAATAGCAGAAACTAAATTTAATCTACTAATAATATATGGTGGGAATGTATTTCATCCTCCAGTCTCTGAAGCAAAACTGCAATGCACCAAGAGAAAAGAAACTTCTGTGTGTTTTTTGGTCGCTTAATGCTGGGATTTCTTTCCAGGTTCTATTAATTTCCTGAGAAGCACCCATATTTCCCAAAAGATTTTCACTGATAGAATTAAATTAATCCAGCTGTTTCCCAAGACTTTCAGACAACTAGATAGGCACTACATGTTGTTAAAATGAAGAAACAAAGCATTTGGAATTCTTGTGAGTATCCTTGTAGTGAGATTTCTCCCTTTTTATTTCATGTTTATAAAGAATAGAATATTGCAGCAATCCATCTGGACCCCCCCCCACCCCCTTACTTATTAAACATTTTGGTCCTTGAAGGTCAGCATTCCCTGAAGACCCTGGTCCTGAGAAAAGTTTGGACAACGTGCAATTATTTGAAGTACATTTTAGTTTGGAAGAGAAATTTAGGCTCCTGTTCCCAAAAGAGTGCATCAGAGCATCCCCCTGGCCATACTGTCTTGCCAGTGAAGGAAGCTGAAGCTTGATCTGGAAGGCTGACATACCCCTCCCCTCCTGTAGGATCTGTAGGGCTCAGGAGGGGCTTTCCTGAACTTCCTCTGTAAACTTTGGAGTTGCTGTACAATGCCAAGGAGTTGTCACCTGATCAAGAACCTCCTATAAAGCTGACAGAAAGTGAACTGAATGTGTAGCGTCAGACGCTCTCAGAGTGCTCCTGAAAACACAAACATTGATGTAGATATTGTGGTTTCAGCATTGTAAGGGGAGAGCACATTCTGTGACAATTTCCCAGGGAAGTCCAGATTATATCTATGTGCCAAAAATTATGAACAACCTTCAGTCCTGAAAAAGCTGAATAGAAAAATAAACCCATCTTTATTTAGTGGAGAGGGAAGTGGAGGCTGGGATAGGACATGGCAGAAGCATGCCAAGGAAACAGCAAGATCCTGTAACTGGGATAAACTGTTAGTCACTTAGTCTCGCTTGGTACAGAGTTAACTATTTTATGTTGTACTTTAGATAGGTAAAAAAAGCAAAAATAAAAGGGATTAATCTTGTTTTGGCATGGATGAATGAAAGCACCTTTTAATGGAGATGACAGGATCCTCTTGATGTTTTTCCCAGCTCTCCCTTTAGACACTGTAAGCATTTGAGAAAATAAAATAAGGCTTAATTGCAGAATCTCCACTGCTACAAAGGTGACAGTTTATCAGAACCTGATCTTAATGTGCTACCACAATCATTAATTAGTTTCTAATTAGTTGGATTTGCTGAAAAATACATGATGGGAACTCACCATATGTTATTGGCATCTGAAACAATTTCATCCTGTTAGCTAGAAGAAAGTACTGCTATCAAGAATGTAAGCCTAATTTTCCCACATTAGCACTGCCTGATGTAAACTGAGTTACTTCCAATCCAAGGTGCAAATTTGCTAGTGTGTGAAGAATCTGGTTCATCACATTTCACGTAGAGATTTAGAGTGCAGTAGAAAAGGATGGTGATATCTATAGATTCCGTCTTCTACCAGTGTTCTTGCCAGTAGTTAATAGCATAGAGTTAATAGCTCTGTAACTACTTGTACATGTATCATGTTATTGAGAGCATGATTTTTCAAAAATACTCAGCTCATCTCTGCTATCATTACAATTAGTGGGGATCTTATTATTTGGAATGATAATATTCATGCCAGAACACTTTTCATTCTTCATTTCATAGGTTTTTAGCAGATGAATGATAACAAATGTCTTTTAATTTTCTTTCCCCTCCATATTCAGGTGCATGTTTTTATTGACAGTCTTGGTAGGACAAGACTAAACTGGAGGAGAAGAGTAGCAGTGAAGCCTGATGCATGGCCTTAGTGAAGCTTTAATGCTCCTTATTTCTGAGGAGATATTTTAATAGAGAAGGTTGTGGTTTTCTAGGAATAGAGACACAGAAGAAAGACTTGGAGAGCCCCGGATTCAAATCCCATTGATGCAGTATGGAGCTCGTTAGAAGATCTAAGTACAAAACATATTGTAAACATATTTAATTGCAGGATGGTGTAATCATTGTGGAGGATCCCTTACTATAGAGCTAGGAATTATTTATGAAGAGTCTCATTTAGTCCAGGCATTACAATAGCTTTCCAGAGAAGTTCCTTTAATGCAGAATTTCCTTTCATACTGCATGAAAGCAGCTTAACCTCTTACTGTTACCAATGTATGATATTAGTAACAAACTTGGTTTGTTCATTCATGAGCTTTTTTACAAATCACTTCAGAAAAGTGTGTGTCAGAATTTCTGTGTCACTCTTGGCATCACCTACTGAATTTCAGTGCACTCTGAGAAGACATGCCATTTAACAAGATACATTTTTAGAAAGGCAGGTAGGAGTCAGACATAGCTGATAGAAAAGGCACAGTATGGGGATAGTAAGAGGAAATGGGAGTGACCCCTCTCAGCAGAAGCCCTGCTCACCTTTCTATAGCTCACCTGTTTGAACATCCTACGACATCCAAACTTCTGGTCGGAAAATATTTCTTCTCATGAAGCAGGAGAATTCTCCCTTCTCATAAAATTGCTGGGAAGAGAGAATTTTGAACACTTGTGGTTCCTCTGACTTACAAAATAGCATGGGCTTGATTAGATAATTAATATTGAGTATCTAAGCATCCACCTCATGATACTGGCTCCTGTGACATGGGGATTACAGAAGTGACACATGACCTATGAAAGGCTTCCTGTCTTCTGAAAATATCTTTGGTTTATTTTAAATTTGATTCGATGCAGTTGAGCAACTGAATTGCAAACCTATGACTGAACAAGTGACAGGGAGTCAATGTGGTTACCTGAATGTAGATATCAAATACAATTTCAGGTAACTTGGGTTACTTGAGGCACCCACAGAGATCGTGGATACATCAGCATTGCGTTTCACAGCCCTCTGCAGATAGTGCAAGTTCTTTTGGAGCTGATTGCAGAGGCCAGATGAGATATTGAATATTAAATGGCACTAAATCTCTGCATGTAAGCAACTATCCTTCTGTGATAATTCACTGCTACTAATATGGATAATGTCTCTGAACAGGTGAGGTTGTAAGGTTTACAGAGAGTGGAAGGAGCTAAAGGGAAATCTGCCCTAAATGGGAGGGGTGGAAGCAAGACAAGAGAGTGATGATTCAAAAATCATTGTCAGCAAACAAGCTTCTTCATAGAGAAGCAATGCCTCCTGGAGTAGTTCATCAAACTGCCTCAAAAATACCACAGACTGGTTTTTTGACTGAGGGAGGAATATAGGAATTTAGACTCAGGCTGTGATGAGTAAGGGCAGATGAACATGGGATACTTTCTTCTCTTTAGGAGTGCCCCCCAGTACTAGGAAATTGGAATTACATAACTTGCATTACTTACTCTTTAAATGCATCCTTTCTGTGAATGTTCAAGTCTTATACTAGGCCCCAGCATGAAGGCTGATAAGCGAATTCCTGAAGTTTTTTTCAGGATGACGATCTGGAGGGGGTCTCTAGAAGCAATGAAAAGGAAGAGGAATTTTAGGTCAGCAGCATTTCACCTGGGTGAAATTAGGGCCTCCAAAAATTCCATTTACAACAGCAAAAGAGCTGCAGTAGTAAGGATGGCTTCATGGTGCCACTGACACATTTAGTACCTGGGCTAGAACTAAAATCTAAACTAAGGTTCTAAACAACAGATTGTGTTATAAGAGCTTCTTCAGAAAGGATGGAGGATGGTGGTACATACCCAACCTCCTCTAGCTCCCGCTGAGCACTGCTGTGATGCTGTTATCAGACTAGGACAGGAACAATGGGAAAGGATGAAATCACAGAGGCAGACTTAAATATGTCTTGGTACACAAGATGTGCCTGTTTTGTGCTCCTTCCCAAGTTTTGGAAGAAGTACAATACCTGAGCAGGCATGTACTGACTGCAGCTGCTCCTAGAAGGGGGAGAATAAAAATAAAAAATTGCTTGCAAACTGGAATGAGGAACTTAACATTAAAAAACTCTGTATTTACAGTTACTTTGCTCATTTATCCATAAAGGTGATAATTACATCACTGAAGTATTTATAATTTTTTTAAAAATAAAGTGTTTGGTTTTCATACTTTTGTTAGACAGCTATTCTCACTTTTCACCATGAGATATCACTGGATTGAACACATTCATTGTTCCTTCTAAGCAGCTGTTTCAAATGTATCAGAATTCCTTCTCTCGGATATTTCAGCTAAATACTGATTCTAATCAATTTGCTTAAATTAATTCTGTATTACTTTAGACTTTGTTTTCATGAATCCAATACTTCTGTAAGAAAATAAAAATGTTTCAAATATGTTATTTAGAAATGCCACCAAACTATTTCTAAAAACAATTAATACGCTAGTATTTCCAAACCAAAGTACAGATGGCACAAATGACATTACAGAAACTCTTTAACTGATTAATACTGAATACTGAAGCTATTGTCTGCTACTCTGCAGTTTGACTTTCTGTGATGTGCATTTACAACGCAACAAGAACTAGCATCACTGTGTTGGTATGTTGTTTGACTGTGGCATAGTTCTTTTTCCCTAATTAATTAAAATTGTTGAGGGACAACGTATTGCTTCAGCCAAGTTTTCCAAAGAAAGGACTTAATTTCTGTGAAAATTTAAACTTCCAAATTAGATGAAAAAAATGAACTAATTAAATGTGTGAATAACAAAACTACTGCCTAACAATTTGAAAAGAATCTGTTTCCTCTGTGACAAAACTCTGTATTATATTGACATAGACTAAATGGCAAAGGTGGCTTTTGTATCTGTCTGTAAACTTAGTGACAACTTTTTCTATCATTGTCCCACATTAGGCACATTTCCATAGGTAATATGTTATGTATAATAATGAAACATAACATTTTTAACATGATCAAGTACAGAACTGATCATTTTAAAATCACTTCCCACAATTCAGAGGTGCCAGATATGAAATAAATTACTGGTTAACTATTGAACATTTGAAATCAGCCAGTCTTCTGCTTGCTGCAGTGTGGTGTTGCCAGCAGGTCGAGAGAGGTGATCAGCACTGGTGAGGCCACACTAGTGGAGCACTGTGTGTGGATTGGGCCAGAGGGACATGGATGTGTTAGAGAGAGCCCAGCAAAAAACCACAAAATATATGATGGACTGTTCAGCCTGGAGAAGGCTCAGGGGAATCTTATCAGTGGATGTCTGAATGGAAGATGGTGACAAGGACACAGTCAGGATCTTTTCAGTGGTGACTATCGACAGGACCACAGGCACCAGGCACACCTGGGAACACAGAAGGGTCCTTCTTGAACAGCGGGAAACACTTATTTTACTGTAAGGGTGATCAAACCCTGGCACAGGTTGTCCAGAGAGGTGGTGGAGTTTCCATACTTGGAGATGTAGTCCAGCACAATCAGCTCCAGCTGGCTCTGCTTGAGAAAAGGGGTTAGACCAGACAACCCCTAGAGGCCCCTCTCAAACGCAGCCCTGCTGTGATTCTATGCGGGTACAGCATCACCAGTGTAATCTTTTTTTCTGGGAAGCTTCCTGCTAACAGCTCTGCTGTATTCTTTCATCTGGTGAAATACAATGGAAATGACAGGAAAATGATCCCTTGGAGAGGTAATGCTTATCAGCTAAATGCAAAGCTGAGCAAGTGCAAATATTAATATTCAGTTTAACGTCTAGTCTATCTGAATGAGGATGCACTGATGTTTCTGTAAGTATGCTGGCTCCAAGTACTTGCTCAGCATCTTGAATCCTCTTAAGATTGAGGACTGGCCTCAGGATGTGTAGTTTCATCACAAGATAGATGCTGCTACCTTCTGCCTTCAGATTTATGCCTTGCAGGTACTATCACAGAGCTGGGCATCTCTTAGACAATACCTTTTGCCTGGCAGAACTATTCATTGCTTATCATGCCTCCTGTTGCAAAACCATTTTGGAGCCTCATTCCCCCTTATTTACAGAACTTAATTTAGCACTGAGCCCTAGAACAGGACACCCAATTTTAGTCCTACAAAAATCAGGAAAAAACACTAAGGAAAGTGCAAGTATGTAATATATATGTGTGTGTATATATGTATGTACATACATGTGAAGAGTAAACTTTAATTATTATCTACATAAATTGCATCATTGCTATACTGGAAATATTTTTTTATGACATAGCTTGCCCTTACAGGCAGAGTTACTGCTTACGTAATTAATATAAATTTGTGAAATTTTTCTTTAGATTATCATTTTCAAAATGTACTATGCACGAAGAGGATTTTTTACTACATCTCCCATATTTTACATCTAAAAATACAATGCAAAACATTCTGGGAATATTTTTATTAAACATGAAATATAACACATCCATCAATATTTTCAGCAGCTCTTAGATCAAATTTTGTATTTTTCCCTATAAATTAAAAAAGTTGACTATTTAAATGCCATTAATACACAGGCTATAGAACACTTTTCAAAATGAAGACGATAGCCCTGAATTTGCGTGAATTACAGCATTGTTCAGTCTTTTATTTTGATGTGTTAAAATTCAACTAACAATCTGACTTCTGAGAGAAGCAAGATAAAACAAGAAAAGACAAATCTTCACAAAGGAGTAAGGCCACTGTGGCTAACTCGGTGTCATCACAGTTAATACAGCAGTCACTTTCGGTTTCCCTGTTGTCTTGAGGTTTGAAGGTTGGTTCCACTAAGGCAGATGCATTTTTGGATGTCCCAGAATGACCAGATGTCTTAGTTGCAGGTCATTTGACTGAGTGGACTTTTCAGACAGCCTTACTTCAGAGCCAGCTGGCTCCTGGCATCAGTTCCCTCCATGGTGCCTTGTGCCGGTACAATGTTCAGGTAAAGGTCGTACTGTTGGTCCATGCCAAGGTAGCTGTCGCTCATGAGATACAGGGTGTAGATACACCTGAAAGGTAAAAGCAGCATTGTTAGTTTGGGGGTTGGGTCTTGGCTACTTGGAAAGCAGAATAACCAGGAGAATTTAGTTTGAAAATCTGTCGTACTTTCCAGGAGTTTCTGGAGTATAAAAAGCAAGAGAAACAGTATTTCGGTTTCTGACATATCCAGTTCTTTTCAGGGCGATGAGCTCTTTTCTATCGACTTCTCCCAGTATCAAAAACCATCCTTCATCCTTGGCTTTGGGGAACCGAGGAGCCACTGCTTTACTGTCCTGCTTTCCCTGTTGGTGAAAAGAAACAGCTTAGGAAAACAAGAAATCACCTTTCCAAAAACCCATTTTTCCTTGAATGAAAAACAACTCAAAACAACATTGCTGTCAATTGTTCTGTAAGGCTATAATTTAGCCAGACCAAAACAGTGTTATTTCTTTCCAGAAGGGTTTAAAAAAAACCCCAAAGAAACAAACACAGTCCATTGAGAAAAATCCAGAATACAAGATATTATTCCACTTCTTTTGTAAATTACTAAAACTTGAATGGAAACACTATTCCCTTTTTGTAATTTAATCTAATATATTCCAAATGCAGAAGGGTTAATTGTAAACCTAGCGTCTTTAAGGAAAGCTAACCAATATTATTCAAGATTAATATAAAGACAAAAACAGCACTTAAAGTATTTATTTGGGTTTGATATAGCAAAAGGAAATATTATTTCAGTGATTCTTTAAGACAGTGACTTTAATGCAGGAAGCTGAAGACAGAATGATGCACACTCAATCAACATTCATTTCGTGTTTTGTAGAGGGAAAGGTTTTACTGAAGATTTACACAGAAGAAAAAACATCACCACAGCAATGAAGCTTTAGAAACAGTTTGATCTAGCTGTTTTTTACAAAAGAGGGATCAAATTCTAGGAGAGGTTTAGAAAACAGTGATCACTGCATGACATGCTTCTACTCTTTTCTTTTCCATGGCTTCTGCTTAGGAAAAGTCTTTGTCAGTAACTGGCACATCAAATAGAATGATGTATGGATGAGCTTTGACCCTTTGTCCTTCCTAAAATAGGACAGTTTCCTCTTGCAACTATGGTGAATCTGCTGTAGTCAGGATCTCTTTCGGGAAACAAGAATACTTTTCAAATATAATTCATAACTAATGTATGATAACTTCAGGATTTTCAACAGAGCACATGTATCTCCACTATTATTTTTATCAAAATGAAATCGTCTTAAGAGTCTCAGAAGTAACATCTAATACTGTTCTCTACTTTTATCTTGAGCTTTTCTTTGCATCTTAACAAAAATGCTGGCAATTATAATTCTTAATTGTTTGAAATGTTAGAGAAATTAATTAGCAAAATTATAACCATGGTGGTCCATATGCCCCTCATGGTATGTAAATGACAGAAAAAGGCATTGATAAGTGAGTGACAGCACCAGTGCCAGCAGTGGCTGATGTGAAGGCAGGTCCAACTCTACCCAGAGCTGACATGCAGGTACATCCAGGGGGCAGAGCAGATGGAAAACTGTCCTGGATTTTCTGGCTTGGCACACCAAGACTTGCTGAAGGTCCAGTGAGCTGACCAGCCCAAGGGGCAATGGGATGTGCTTTAAATGGGCAAATGGGTGGGACTGAAGTGTAGGTGTGGGAAAGAATTGTATGTGGAAGTTATTCTAGGAGCTGTTCAACAAAGCATCAGAAGTAAGACATATGAAAAATATTCTCAGTAAAGGCCTGAAGATGTGTTACTAGTAGAAATGTATTTATAGGTGTGAGTCTGGTATGCCGTTTGGAGGCACCTGTGAATGTAATCAGGAAGCTTATAAATTAGTTTGATTTTTTTTCATTGACTTGGTCTAGGATTTTAGCTTAATGAGCCTGTTTACTACCCTATTGCAACCCGAAAAAGCCCATTCTCTTCGCTACTAATACAGAATAGTCTTTGAACGTGTTTATAACTTACATAATACTTGAACCATAAAGAAACCTATTATGCTGTATAAAGCATCATTGATAATGTAAACAGATTATTGGACACTTGTGCACTTGGGAAGGAAATGATAAATTAGTCTACCTGATACCCCGTCTGGGTTCTGTGCAGATTTATTTGTAGTACATACTCCTGATCAGCATGCAATTTGATCCATCTCTTGTCATCTCGTGTGTCTGTGGTCAAAGAAGGAACAGGTACTTCATTCTGTGGCTGAACCCCATCATCCCAACTGCCCTTAATGCTCAGACTGATGTTTAGAATTGGCAAGCGGCACAAGAAATTCCAAGCCTGTAGAAAAAACAGATCCCTATGGATTACAAGGTAGTCTATACAATCATTGTCACTCTAATAATAACAATCCAATGTGCAGCCTACATACTTATTCTATAGTAATAATACTTTATTGTGTATTAGAATATATGTAACTGTACAACTGTCAATTGTAACTATAAAATACTTTTCGTTAACCTCTTATGCTACTTTCTTCTTAGCAAATAAAACAATTGTGAAACTCCTCAAGCACGTTACACGTGCCTTACTAAGATTACTGATGTCTGAACACAGGAAAAATTCCCTACTACTCCCGATTAAAGTATTTTTTCCCTATAAGCCACTTAAAAACTAGTATAATTAAGTTTTAAATTAAACTTCCTTAGCATAATCCATAAAGAACAAGTCACTGCAGTGCTAATTAGCAATAGGCAAACCTCAGAGAGTTCAGAGGATCAGTTCAGATAATTAACCAAAAGTTCAACTGCATATCCAAAGTTATCCCTATTTTTTTTTGAGGTTTTCTTGCATTGATCTTCATGAACTCTCCTTCTTAGAGTCCTCCTGAGGAATTTTAAGTCTCTGCGGTTTCTCTTGAACTGCAACAGGTCCTCAATTTTCTCCATCCTTTTGCAGAGAACTGTTGTTAGAGGATACAATCTGAGTAGCTGAACATGACACTCTCTTAACCTTAAAAAGGCACCCTGAATATGCAGCCCTATGTTTCTCTCATTTTGCTCTCAATCAGACAAGGAAAAGCAGCTCTGAGAAGCTGTGACAAAAATGGAAGGGAGCAATGTAGGCTTTCATTTAGTAAAAAAGAAAATCAGCATGTTCACCCAATGAAATTTGTTAGGAAAAAGAAACGGGATTGGCTGTGGAATGGAGGCAGTGATTTGTGGCCTTTCTATGGCTGAAAAAGATAGATGAGGCTGGCACTGGAAGAAAAAACCAAAATACCAAGAATCAACCTCTGCTCTGCCATCCTTCCCCTCCACCCTCAGAGCAGAACAGGAATCAGCATATATGGAAAGCTATTGGGTGGGAAGGAGAAGGAAATAAGAATACTGATCTTGTTAAAGAGCCATCAGATGCCAAAGTGGGAACTTGTGGGAATGAAGAGGGTAGGCATAGTCACATGGGCAATACCATGGAGCAGAAATGTTCTATCTGGAAAAAGACTAAAGCATATTTTATTTTTCAGGTATTGGTTTGACCACATTGTGTTTTAACAAAACATAATTTATATTGTGCTTGATGTGTCTGATTACTTTTTCTGTGCTGGAAGGCCTGAAGCCCTAATGAAAGCTCAGTTTGCTTCTTGCAGACATCATTGCCACGAGTCATACAGACAATAACAGTACATGCAGCCATACTGACAGTAATAGTATATGTCAATACACAATTAGGGATACAGCAGCCAGGATAAGCAGACCTAAGGTCACACTGTCCTCGGAAAGGTGGTGCTGTCCCTCTCTCCAGTGTCCTCACCACCAGCTTGCTGTGCCCCTCTCCACCCCGGTATTTTGGCATTGCCATGCTGGGATTGTGCAGCTAGATGGATCAGCTTGCTAATCATTTTGGTGACAGCATGAACTTAGATCAGCTTAAAGCTGATTGTGGAAACACATTCTCTAAACCCATGACTCTGAATAAGCATGAGCCTTCAGTGCCACTGAAAGAAGTGGTCCAGCCTCCTCCCCTGCTGACACAAGCATTCACTAGCCGCTTGGCTACAGGCCATTTTGACTGCCAGGTTGTTAGGATTTCTCCTCCTCCCCTTGTCCCCAGATGCTCATTGCCACCTCCTTGCCCGAGGCAGACACAGCATTTGTGCAGCTGTGCGGTGAGCTGGGTCAGAGGAGGTGAAAACAGCACGGGAAGGGCAGGACTGTCCATTTCGGCTGCAGCACAGGCTTCTTGGGATTAAAATGGCTGCATTACCAGAGCCTGGCTGAACTAAATGAGAAAACTGATTTCAGCTACCACCTAATCTTTCCCTCCCTTGTCTTCTGTGTATTGCATGAACAGCTGTGTCTGTTCAGTGCAGAAGGTGGGGAGGGACAGCTGTGAGCGCTCAGGACCTGCAGTGTAAAAGCAGGGGACACAGATGAATTGCACTGATGTTCTTAATGCTGTCTTAGCTAGGAAAGGACAGGAAAACTGTAACAGAAGCTGATACAGAAGCTATCTGTAACAGTCCTAGAAATCTAGGACTTTACCGAAAAAGACATCCCTCTTTGTCCCAGCTCTGAAAGGGAAAGGGGGAAAAAAGGCAGCACTTTGAAGAAGGTGAAAAAAATGCCTCAGGCATTCTTAACTAATTTGTTGTTGCCAGGATTTTGATACATTTAATATACAAGACTACTAAACCCACCTCCAGCAGATCACACTGGATGACAACGTGGGTAGTAACATCTCAACTGGCAAATGATTTTACGTTGAATCTAAAGGTTTTTAAGAAGAAACTTAGCGTAGGAACTCTGCACTCCCACTGTGTGAGAAACTGTGCATCTAAGCAGGGTATTTCTGTGGAATTCAGGAGAGGCACCCTGATAGATACCAACCTAGCGATCACCTCTACTTTAGCTATCATTTACCTTTTTACCATTTACCATTTTGAAAGCTTTTATTTGTCTCAAAGTTACAAATATGTTAGAATAAAGTCCAATTTCAGTAGACATCATAACTTATTAACTCCTTTAGTGGCATTACCTGTTACCTTCACCATAGTCTGGTGAAGATTATGATTTGGACTGGTTTATACCATATAACCTCAACATAATCTATTTGTCAATCATGTAGCTTTCAAAATACAAACAAACCAAAGTAATTCTGAGTCATTTTCTAATTAGATAAGAGTGTAGATTTAATATGTCATCCTATGCTGGCTATTGACAGTTGGATTTGATGATCTTAAAAGTCTTTTCCAGCCTAAAGGATTCTGTGATTCCTTGATTCATCAAGTCTTGTGTATTTGAAAATTAAAGGCAAAGTTAGTACAGCTTGATCATTGATACAGTATGCACAGCAGGCTGCCTTTTTGTCATCCATGCAATGTGGAGAAAATGAAGAAATGCTTTTCTCACCAAGGAAAAAAGTCAAATAGTGGCAATGAAAATGAAAAGATTATAGGAACACAGATACTTCCAGAGTAAAAGTAGATAATATTATTGTAGAGATAGTATTTATTTATTTCCGATCTTGAAGTTTCTTTTTTCTCTTTCAAAAATATATCAACTTAGTATTTTAAAAGGAACCTAATGCCTAAGTGATTTTGAAGCTGAAAAAGATTATGATTATGATTATGATTATAAAAGAAATATGATTCAGAATGAATCACCAAAACAAACATAGAGCTTTGACCAAAGATTGGGGTTAGTCTAAATAATTTGAATTTAGGCTGTCAGCTTTTAAAGTTCCCCTGGCTTTCAGTAAGGTTTGGAATTATAACACTAACTTCTGAAAAATTAAACTTGGACTCCCATGTAGCTTTGACAATTGGTATTTTTTGACAATTTTATTGGGTTTTTTGCTGTACAGGAAGACACAAGCACATATCACCTCCTTTTAAATATGTCAGTGTGTCCAATACGTACATGCACATATTTACTATACATATACATTTACCAACCAAAACTATAGATTTAAATTATAATAAAAAAAAATTCTTCATGAACCATTTGGAACATCATTAGTATTTTTGCTAATAATCTGTCTCCCCAGGACCTAGCCTAATATTCCAAATCCAGGAGCAGCTTCAAGAGCTGTTATTTAAAAATTAATTACCAATCTGTTTAAAAGGCATTTTCTTCTTTCCAAATGTAACATTTCTTCCTTTTCTTGTCTGCCTGAAATTTACATAAAGTTCAAGCTATTTTTACGAGTTTCTTGCTAGTAACATTTAGCTCTAAGATATGAGTTCGATATGCTTTGAGTGAGAAGTAAAAGGATTTTTAGGAAAAGAATGATTTCGGCAATTTTGTGCCCTATTTACCACTTTATTTGACTCTGTCCATGTCTGGTGCCAGAAGGCTAAGCTTAAACTCTGTAGTTTGATATTCTTTCTTTAAAGAAAACATATCATACAGATGCTGAAGAATTTTTCTCTTGGTTGGCCCCTGTCTATGTGAGCACTGAAAGACTTTACATATGAAGACACTCAACAGGCAGTCTCAATATGAATTTTAATTCTGTGCAAGGAATTATAATAGTTTTTCTTCTTTTTTCCTGTAAAAAATACTGTAAGGAATATAACATACTGGAATAAAGGTTTCACATTTGTAATGCCCTGCACAATACAGTCATGACTTTGCTATACCCAATATGGCCATTCCCAGCTCATGGAAATGAAACTTTCTCCTCACACAATGGCAAAACATTATGTTTTTCCCTCTTATATGTATCTGTATTTACAAACATAGATATATAGAGGCATAGAGTCATTAACAGTGTGAACGTACACACCACATACACACAAGCTATTTTTGAAGAAACTGCTAAGACATTTCAATACCAGCCAAACATATTTATCTGAGGATTAATCTTCATCTATTGAATCAGACGAGAACACTGCCATGCATACAATTATTTAATTAGCAGCCAAATCCTCTGCCAGTCAGCAGCCGTTCCAGGCATACTGATGGGGCAGTAGATGCAAATCTCACAGTAGTACTGCTTTTTCTCATTACTACTGCAATTAGCACTTAAATTGATGCTTTAAACATACTAATTTCTGGAATAATTCAGGATTTGTATGTTACCTGGGATCGCCTCACTGCAGAGACGACACCAGATTGCTACGCAAATTGAAGCACTTTTGAGCCAAATAACCATCATCATATCAGACAGAGCCAATTTGCATTTGCTTTTAAAGATAACAGAATGGCAATTTATGCAAATAAATTAAGTAAGTTTACTTCTGAGTTCTCCCTGAACTAATTATAACAATGTTCTAATTTTTTATCACATCTGAAAGTTGGACTGAAATCAATGTGTATTATGTTAGAAATCTGTTGTTAAAGGAAGCCTTTTTTTGATGTCAATACATTTTCTTAATTCAAAATTTTGATGTTAATTTGGTTACAAACGCAGATGTCTGTTATAGACATTTAAGTACTTTTCTTCTTGTTTGCAAACCAGTAAAAGGTTTAACTGAAGCTGAACATTCAAACACAGGACATATTGCTGTCCTTTTAAACATTCAAATAAAAAACATTTGAAGTATAGCTTTTGAAGTTTTCATCTTTCCTACATTTATTTGAAATCATAGGCTTAGCATGTGATGAATGCTATGGAATATAGCTGTCCTTTGCTGCGAATGCCTTGAAAATCAAACTGAAGACAAGACTTTAGCAGCTCAACATTTTGGAATAGTATTTTTTTCCCTCCCCTGTGAGGTATGAAATTTTCATCTCCTTTTTCTGTTTCAAATAGAAAATGAGTGCTGGATCTTTTACTAAGAGTATTCTCAGAAAAAATGGTGTTTTACAGACCACTTCAGAAACCAGCTAAGATGACATTTGCAATGCATGTATTCCTAGGGCAGAGCTATGAAAAGGTGGATAACACTCAGCAGATTGAATGACCTAGAGAAGCATCTTTAGAGCAGAGAGATGTGGTAATATCAGCCATAAACCAGACTACTGCTTAGCAGGGAATAAGTGAGAATAATATTAAGAAAACAGGCAGAGAAGAACCTTTGTAAAGCCAGCAGTACCTTGAAATTAGAGCAATGAATGTGTTGCACTTTATACAGAACACCACATGATATTTACTGAAGGGGAGGGAGTATTTCTTTTCCCAACTACTCTTCCTTTCCAATCACATTGATAATGATCACAAATAGAAAGTGTTACCTGTGAAATGTGCACTGCTTGCAACTCAGTGTCCACAATGGAAGCAAAAATATTCTCTTTTCCTTCGCAGGCAGCCATTAGTTCGGGAAGACACTCGATAGGTCCTTGGTAACCTCCATGCACACTTTTCCTCTGGCCTTGGCTCCATTTCCTGATACAGACAGCAAAACATATGCCCGGGGGAAGAAAGCAAACATTTATATTCAGTTGTTTTGGTGGTAAAACTCAATACTGGTTTCTGGTTTTAAAGGGTGGTTATTTATTTTTGGTTAGCATTAATTACTGCATCATCTAAGCATCTATAGAGCTTTGCATTATCTATGATGTTAACGTGGATACTAATGTAGTTTTATAATGGATTAAAATAAAGAGATAATTAACATACAGAGTTAGATTTGTTAGGACTTGGAACCCTTCCAGTGGTCTCTTGTTAATTTGTCTGGAATCATGGTTCTCAAAATAATCTGTGGGGGTTAATTAATCAATGAATATTGAAAACAGAAACAGAAAATCTATTTGGGAAAGCATCACTGTGAAAGACAGCGTTCTGCTTCTGATTCGTTAACGAACATTCTCGGGCATAACAATGACATTCAAAAAACAATCAGCAGTTGGAAGTGGAAAGAAATTGGAAACCTGCTAATGCTTAAAAGAATTACATACCGAAAGAGGTAAAGATGCTGGCGCTCTATATTTGGCAAAGTAAGCAGGGATGAGTCGTGTATCCATCTACCCTGAACCAGCATCTGCACCAGGCTGGTTATGTTCAGAGCAGTCACCAGCCAGCCATGATGTGCTGCGACATCCAGCATTGCCTAAGCAAAGGAGACACATCACAAAAAAAAAAGAATGCAAATGTAATCGCGTACTTCGCTCATACAAGAACGAGCATGTATTTAATGTTTAACATATAGTGATTTCTAGGCTTTAACATAGGAATTTACTTCAACCTCTACTAATGGCAGTTAGGCACCTTTGAAATTAACCTTGCAAAAAGTTGAATTAAATGCTGTATCATTGTCATCAGTTCTTACTCTTGAAAAGGTAATTTACACAATGGTTTTGGGAGTGAGAACTGCAGGTAGAATCTTTCCCTTACAAATAACTGCTCTTTGACATAACCCAACTAAGAACGATGGGAATGAATCTTAACATTTACCGTAAAGGAAAAGGTTACAATTAATGGCAGTATTTGTTTATATTTTCACATGAGAACTTTCTCAGAATTACATAATTATTCAAAAATCCTTAAACTATTTAAGAACACAACTAACATATTTACATTTGTTCAAAAATTAATACTAATGTCATTTACCAGTAGCAATTATTAGTTCCATTTGAACCAAGTACTTTAAAAATCCCTGGAATTGAACTAGATAAAAGCTCTAAAATTTAGCTTAATAGTGTATTTGAGGTTTCTTTCAACACTGATACTAAGTTGAAATCTTGAATAAAGCTTACAAAATAGTTTATATTTTACCTAGTGTGACCAAAAGTGATCAGAAACAAAATAGATTTCACCCTTTGCATTGTAAACAGTTGACTGTCTTGAGAGTGAGGGATGTTTGGCTTGTCTCTCCTTTGGCATCTCTATCCTGATCCTGAAAAGCTTTCCCAAAGTACACAGAAAACATAAGCAAACAAAAAACCCCTCTCCAGCTCTACATGAGACTTCAAAGTGTTAAAAATTATCCTGCCATCCATGTCTCATGAGTTTGTGTTCCATATCTCTAACCATGTTTTGACAACACAAACAAAAGGTATACCATTATTACCATTTGCATAAAGATCTATAGCTAATTCATTATGGATTTTGCACTGTAAATGGCCCTACAGACATGAAAAAAATGGTTCTGCTTGCTTTTTTTCTTGACTGGACTTACACTCTGTTTGGTTAGACTAACCAAGTTGAATTTAAGAGGTCTTCAAAGGTAAAGAGGACCAAAAATTAATTTCTGGTTTCTACTTTTTTAAATAGTAAATGCAGCTATTTGAAGATATAGTATGCTTTTCACCCTTTCTAGAGTACTTTGAAAGAATTATTATGATTTATGAAAGCATTTCAGTTGGTGAAGAAAATGATGCTATGTTAGCTGTCTTGCTTATTTTGTTGTTCAATAACATTATGATCACAATAAAATGTGGGTCCTCATATTACAACATTCTAATTCATATTAGAGTAGAAAGTAATTTATTTAACAGTAGTTTGTCATGTAGGGTGTTTTGTGTTTGATTAAAATACTAGAAAATGTTTATTTTAAGAAAGCAAGAAACATTGATATATTGAATCTGGTATATTAAACAGTTTCAAAGCATTTTTAAATACCATCCTGGTGTTAGGAGAGTTGTAGTTTGATTTTAGGGCTAGGCTTCAGATGTTTCCATGGGTTTTTCTTGTAAACACAAATGATATTGTTTGATACTTACTTAGACAGCAGATAACTGCAGCATTTTAACGTATTTTCCAACCACTAGTGTAATGAGGAGAAGCTGTCTGTGTAAGTCTTTACATTTAATCAAATGTTTTACAGACAAACAAAAGGCAGCATTTACTTAAGGCAAACTAAACAGTGAAATCTTCTTTAAACAAAGGAGTTGTTTACACACGCAGAGCTATTTCAATTAAATTACACTGATTCTGGAGAAATACTGACTTTAAAGACACAAGTCAGTTTCACTCCTGGCCAGTCACACAGTTTATTTTAGTAGTTTACAATGCAATTTCAACAGGTTTTTTTTCCAGATTGGGGTGATAAGATCAGTGGCACTTAGAAAAATATTTAAAGTGCTACCCTGTATTACACAAACGCTGTCCCATTTCTCATGAATTGTGGATAAAGTGCCTTTCAGCTAATAAAGATCCAGATTTAATATTTATTTTTTGGAGGAACAGTGATAGCACCCTGAAACTCTCTAACATTCCCAGTGACCCTAGAACCAGTACCTCACAACACAGCCTTATTGGTTTCCTTTTTCTGTCTTTTCACTTAGCTTGCCAAAGTGATTTCCATGTAGGATTATTTTCACCAAATAGAAAATAAAATTATGTTAGAAATCACATTTGGAAGAAGCAGCTTTGTGGCCTGTTGATTTATATGATGGTTCCCATGACATTTACTCACAGAAGGAGGGAATTGTTCTCAGCATCAGACTGGAGTCAGTCTTTTAAACTTACAAGGCGAGTTACTCTTTACCTGATTTCACATTTTAATGTATATTGAAGACTACCCATAACAGTACAGTCCATGTTCCTGAACACTCCTTTGCTGAGACAGTCTGGCATCTGCCTCCTGTTCTCCACTACCTGATTCTTGTTCTTTCTCTTCTGCTCTTCTGACAGCCTGAAACATCTGTAATGAATGTTCCCCAGTGATGAAACTGCTGTATACATGTGAAGAATAATGGGTGCACAGATATCCTGTATTTTTGATGAGCAACAAGAATTATATAGTAAATCATATTTTTAGTCAGCATAAAGTAGTGATATTTAATAAAATGCTTCTGAAGATGCATGCATAACACTGTTTACATTGTTTCCTTTCTTCTTCTTTTTTTTTTTTTTTTTTAATTTAATCTATCCCTCTCCCCCCTTTTAAACAGAGGTTTGAAAAGGGGAAGAGTAAAGACATAAGAGAAAGATAAATCTAAAACAAGCTATACTCTGAAATTAACTGGAGGATCCTTTCACATAGAAAATCTCCTAGAAATTGATAGAGGCCTACAGATAGATATCCCGTAGGGAGTAAGGAAAGCCTGTGTGTATGAGACTCTGTGTTCCACATTGTTATAATGAATCCACATGGCAAATCCTCTTTTCCTCCTTATTTTCTGCTTCTTCACCCATAGAATTTATTCACAGCATCTCTATCTGGATGCGAAATCCAAGACAGTGACATTGTGAAAAAGTCAGAACAATGGTAAAGTTGGCTTGTTTCATCTGCTGCCTTGGAAACCTCCACACGTTTCATTTTCCTCTAAGTGTGAAACAGAGAGATGCTTGATACTTAAATGGTTACTGAAATTCCGATAAATACTCCAGGTAACAAATTGAGCCACCCCCCTATCCCCAAATGCAAATATAAGCAACTAAACAATGAATAAAAACACACAAAAAAAAGTATTTAATATTTATGTTATCTGATGAATAACATGTTTAGTCTCTCTAGTTTATCTAGTTGCTGCCTGTTTAGTTTGTTGTAATTTTTAAGTAAAAACCAGTATAATTTTATAGAAACTTGTGGGTTTTTTAGCTCTTATTTGCAAGTAAGAAATTTCTAAATATCTTATAGCTGATAAGATTGGAACAGATTAAGCATATTATTTTAAATTGAGAAATGGCACAAATTGGTTACCTGCCTTTCCAGCCTAAAAATTTAAACACAAGATAATTTCATCACAGAGAAAAACTTAAAAGAAGAGGACAGTGAGTGCAAGAAGTGAAACAGGAAACAGTAAAGATGCTTCAACTACAGAAAGAAACCCATACATGTATTTTTTGGTAAACCAACAAATTAAAAAAAAACAACAACCAAACAACCCCCAAAAAACTCTGTAAGCCCACCACTTTTTAATCTAAAGTAGAATAAATTGGGTAAATTGATGGAGTCAAGGGAAGTATTGCTTGTTATAATAGAAAATATGTTTACAATAATCTTCTTTGGGGCTCCTTCTGTGCTTAGGAGAATAAAAGCAGAGGCCTGTACGGAGATGGGTTCTCATGAAAGATTCAGGCAATAGCTCTTAAGCCTTCCAAGTGTCATACTTGGACAACTGTGAAGTAATAATAGCAATTAGTGACACCTCCTTTACATTTTGTCTGTCACTGTCAAAAATAGCTTGGCTTGTGCCAATGTGGGAAGCAACTACCTATTAACCATGGCAGGGGCAGCACAAAAATGCTGCTGCTCAACAACTGATTGATGTAGATGTTCTTGTCAGGTATGGCAAAAACTTTCATTCTGATGGTATTCAGAATTGAGTGTCAAAATGTTTGGATCAAAATCTTGCTATTGCTTTCATCATTCCAGGAGTGCCTTAAGACAAAACCCTCTGCATCTATAATCAGGTTTTCATCTTATATTCAAGAGCAGCGGCTGCTTGTCCTTAAGTATGGAGTGATTTAAACTGAGGAAACTATACCTTTCTGGTCTAACATGAAGCTGAGATTTAACAACCTGTCTCTTTCTAGCTAAAATTATTACTGATGCTTGGAATTTAAATTATGGTTTATAATTCCCTAGCTTGAGGGGAAACAAAGATGGAGGTAGGATGTGGAAGACTTGAGTGTATGGCACACTCACTGATACCAAAACATATTGATAGCAAAACACTGCTTTTCTCTCATGCTTTTAAGCACTCCCAATATGTGCTCAAAATAACAGATACTGAATTGTTCCATAATGAACACCCCCCGCCCTCCACTGACCGTCATTCGTTTAGGAGATTTGTCAGGCTACTAAAATATCCTGATTTTAAAAATTCTCTGGAATAAAGGATTTGGCAAAGTTTTAATAAGCACTGGCACTGGTTTTGGTATTACTTCCACATCCTTCATTTGAAAGTCAGATACTCTGGATCACTCTTGTACGCCTGGGTAGGTGGCAGGGGACCAGACTAAAATTAGCAGAATTTCTGATCTACTCAAATGACTTAAATAGCTATTTCCTTTAAGATAAGCTATTGAAGTGTTAAAAATGATACAGCTTGCATCTTATTAATAGAGACTGCATACTGCTTAGAATAATTTCTTCTTCTTTTTGAAGTCATCTGTCACATAACTCTGAATATACTAAGCATTTCGACTTATATCCTGTAAACATAAATGCTAATATTTTGTGGATGAATTATATTTAAGGGAAGTGCCAAAGAAGCTATAATGATAACTGCTCTGGATACAGAGGCAGGCTAAAGAAATATAAGAAACGCCATTGTAGTTGAGAATTAGACCTGTGATTACTCAGTTAGAAGTTGAGCGCCTACAGTGATGCCATTGGTGGTAATGGCTTGGTGGATGGGGGCTGAAAATTCAGGTGTACTCAGGGTGAGTTGCATGGCTCAAATTTATCTACTCTTAAAAGATTAATTTTATTTTTCGTATCAGTGCTTCACAGACGATGACACTTTCTTGAGTGCTTTTATTCATGAAACTGAAGTTTAGTCTAGGACTAAAATTCACTTAGGAGTTTAAATCCATAGATCTATTAAAATAATTAGAATGGTGCCTACTTACAGCTGTTTAAGACTACAGAACTTATGTGACAAATATTTATACATAATAGACAAAAGGGCATGCATTTTACCTACTTTCTAAAAAACTATGAATTCAGAATAATAATATTTTTTTGCCCATGCTTCAAATGTAGGAAGCCTTCCAATACATAAGGTTATATTATGATCCACATGTGACTTGATATTCCACTAATAAAATTAAATTATTTTTTCAGGTGTTAAAGCATGCCATGTAATTTAAGTTTCATGTTTTTAGATAAATCATGATTGTGATGCTTCATTTACATATCTCAGAAATAGCAACTGACTTGAAAAGTTGGAATTTATTTGAAGAAGTATTACAGAGCGTTTAAGGTCACTACTTTTGGTGTGTTATATATCAGTTAAACAGGTATCTACATAACCTTTGCACTTCAGAGGTCTAGTCTGAAATTACTTTTTAGAAATGTGTTAATCTGGGGAGGGGGAAGAGCTCTTTCAGATCAATTAAATCACACTTGTACAGCTGTGTAGTTTCAGCCTACAGAGCACCCCTCCTTGTACTTTATCACAGATATAGTGAATAAGTTGTAATTAATCCTATTCAGGAGGCACTCCTTTTATACTGCCCTCTGTATCCCACTTCTCTTCACTTTTTTTTCCAAGCATATTCAGTCCCCTCTTCCATATGCTCTGCTACCCCCTACGAGAGACTAATTCTTCATTCTCCTGTCATCATAAAGGTCTCAACTGGGTATGCAAATTACAACCTTCCTAGCTGCTTCGCAAGATTCCTATCCCTGTAATCATCCTTTGGCCTCCTTAGTAACATTATTAGTATTTTCAGAACTAGGGAAAGGACAAACCATTTACTGTCCACATTTAGTGGAGTGCAACCCTTGGGTTCTTACTGATTTCTTTTAATAGTATTACAGAGATAAAAGCAGCTACAGGGTGTAATACCAGCAATGTAAACTTCGTAGGATATACCCAACATGTTCAGAACTCATTGAATCCCAACAGCCAATTTATTTTCAAATTACTAATTAATAAATTGATATTCTCTACTATACCAGTGAACTGTGAAAACAATAAAATGTTTTTGATAAAAATCTCTTTGCAATAAATTGCAATTTCCTAACATAAACAATATCCTAAAGACAGCATTTGTTTCAAATATTACACAAATCTACCAAAACCATGAAAGATACACAGCATCTTTCTTATAACAAATCTGTCCTTTTTAGAGTTTAGTGTCAGTGTCAAAGTAGGAATGTAATATTTTGTCAATAATCAATTTTTTTGAGTGCATTCAGAAGAATCCTTTTCAACAGCAACAGTTATTCCCAGTAACTTTCTCCTGAACTTTTAGCCCCTTAAGGTTAGCATTCAGGAAGCTCAGCTGCTGTCTAACAAACTTAATTAATCAAAAAGTCATTTCCGAGCTGTAACTATGAGTAAAAGTGCTTCAAGTGTGCTAGCAAGCCTACAAGTTAATCAAAATGCTAATGCAGTACAAATTAAAGTTGTGATTAACATTTCACAGTAGCTGCTTAAGTGAATTGATCACACAAATGGGTTAAGCATTACTCATTTCCTCCAGCCCCAACTGGGAAAAGGTTTGTCATGGGTGGGGGAGGGATTATGCACAAGCAGCACCAAATCATCATTGTCACCAAGATGCGACCATACACCAGATCACTGATTATCCACAGCAAGCAAAACTTCAGCACCACAAAGGTGACCCTCCCTTCTCCCACATTTATGCCTCCACAACAGGAGCAGGCAGTAATTCCAGCCCAACATTCTGGGTACTTTCCCTATAAAGCGATCCATTGCTGTTTAGTAACTATAAATGAGCATTGCCCCACAGTACAAGCACTACAAGATTTTTTAATTATTCTACTATTTCCACACTCCTAATGTGCAATAATAGCCATACAACCATGAAAGCAGCCAGTATTTAAGTAAAATTGCAAACATTGTGCTATCACTGCAATATTACCACATACACAAAGAATATGTGTAGTAGCTCAAGCGATGCGGCCTCTGCTCTTCACTTCTCTCTGAGTAATCCTCTGCATTCTCAAGTTAATTTGATTCTCTTTCCTTTGTTCAGTAAAGCTGCCCATTTATTTATAGTTGCCAATGCAGCCATTGCACAAAAGCTCTTTTCCTGGACACTTCTGGACAAATCTTACATACATAAGTGTAAAATAGACCTTTTCTGTAACTCCCATCACCTTCCAGCAAATAGCTGGCACACCTGCACTACCAACAGGCTCAAACCACTCTTAGGATCTTTAAGAACTTCTCCACTTCCTCATAAGCAGAAATCCAAAAGATCCAAGGGATATGGCTCTCCAAATCAATAGTTTTAGAGGCTGTTATGAACTGAGGAGGTTTGGGGAGGATGAGAAGTGCAGAGCTGAAGGATATTCTCTTTCTTTGAGTCCCAAAATGGCAACATGGACTCCTTTGCCTTTGCACGGCCAGAAGTACCTTTTATGTACTACTGCTCTGTCTGAGGAGCCATCACCACCCAGAGCAGTCTGCAGTTTAGTACAGCAAGTATTTAGTTCGTGAGCTAGCTCTTAGCTGAATAGGGCAGCATATTTGTGCAATATTTGACACCTCTGAACGTGTATCACAAAGACGATTCCCACAACTACTGTAGCAAAAGTTGCAATTTAAATGACTGGAAGCAACTTATTTAACTACTTCAGAATGAGTAAAGCAGTATTATACACATCACCATCTAGCTAAGGAAACACAGTGCTTAACCCAAAGAGTATTTTTCTTTCCTGTCAAAATTAGATTCTCCAGAGGAGTAACATGATGGGGAAAGACAGGCCATTAGTGACAGCATTACAAGGTCCTTGGCACAGGGATGTGCATGTTTCCCATGCAGAACAGTCTTTCTTCTACAGTTTGGAATCTGTTTTCATGTCCATCTTCTCTCAGTGCCCAGCTACCCTACTGTGATGTGTTTAACACATCCATAGGTAAACACTTCTCAAAGGTTAGGGCTGAGCTCCATGGCAGTTCTACTCCTGGCAATTTTAAAATATTTTATCAACGATTATACTACAAGTGGAGGCTTGTGGCCAATCCCAATGCAAAGCCAGCAACTGTCACATTATTTCTGAGAAGAGACTGCCCTGCTGAATCTGAGAATGACAGTATTACTGCCTCAATTATCCATTTCAATTAATGCAAATATAGGCAATAGTCTTAGAATAGCAGAGTAAGAACTGATCGCTGAATACACAGTAACAGAATATAAGGCTTGACAAAGGAAGTAAAAAAAGATTAGATTTAGCTTCATAAATTCTTAAATAAGATAGGAAAAAAGGTGGAGTATTTTCTTTACAATAATAATTACATTTTATAAAAATATTAGAAAAATCATTTCATTAGAATTTTTATTATTTAATGGTCATTCTCCTGAAAGAAATGGAAAAATGTTTGATTTTGAGCAGCTGCTGGAGTGTTCAGCACCATCTTAATGACACCTTTATCTTTTCTCAGTAAAAATAACAGAGAGTGCTAGGTTTGAAGAGAATATATTGTCTATTGTAACTGTACTAAAGGTATCAGAGGCAAATAAAAATTAAATGAGTTGGCCAAGGTCACATAGGAAGTCATGGCAG
The DNA here is from genome assembly GCA_013397895.1 of Origma solitaria. Classification (NCBI taxonomy): domain Eukaryota; kingdom Metazoa; phylum Chordata; class Aves; order Passeriformes; family Acanthizidae; genus Origma; species Origma solitaria. Next base: position 2,129,676 of record VZRL01000412.1, on the reverse strand, counting down.
TTTTTTTGAGCCATGGGAACCTTCTGTGCTTTATCTATGAGAGCCTGTCACTGATAACAAACTAGATTTTGACTTGAGGTTTTCAGTGTAGAGCAGGGGTGTTCCTCCAGCCTAGTCAATGCCTCAGTGGCCATTCATTACAGAGATGGAAATGGGAGCAGATAGGCTTTCACATTCCAGAAGGTTATATATTGCTATTCCCCATACTTCTGCAGTAAAAGATTCTGCATTTCATCCTGGGTATATAAATACTAAATTTTATCTTGCTATAATGAATTCCAACTATATCTAACAAATGCTAACCATAGGAAAACTGTAACAGAATATATTTCTTCCTTTTTTTAATGTTAAAAATTACATTCCCTTATAAAATCAGCACTGTAACTCCTCAAATTCTGTCAAATGCTTATGACTTCAATATTTCATCATAAGTATAAACAAGATAATTCTAAAAGAGAGCTAAAACTTTTAAGACATCTCAGGAATAATTAATTTATGAGTTGTTGCATAATATTTTAAATAAAAGATAGTGGAATCTTACCTGAAATCCAGCAGGTACATTTACCTATTTAATGATATTAACATGGTTTTGTGTCTGACCAGTAACAATACTCAGCCTAAAGCTGCTAGTGATGAAGAAGCCCAGAAGATGTTGCAGGAATCTAAGGGAGGACCATTTCCCATGTGGGATGGGAAAGGAGCCATGGGAGGGAAGGCTGATTCAGGTGAAAGACACCACAAAAGATTGGAGAAATTTAATAGTCTGTGATGGAAAGCAGCTTGCTTACATTTCATGGCTAGAGATGGCAAATCTGCACTGCAGGAGGCCTGGGATAAAGGCCTGCTGTACACTACCTATAAAAGCTCTTTGAAAGATCTTTCTTTCTTGTAACAGAAAAGCAGTGCTGATATGGAAACTCTGTTATTCATGTACCCACCAGCAAAACTAATAATTTATGTTCAGGTCACAATTTGAGGATTAGCTATACAAACTCAACACTAAAGTAATTTGTAAGTAAATAAACAAAAATTCAACATAACTCAAAAACTGATTCCCTCCTCGCTGCTGTATTTGACGTTTGGCGATGAGTGAGCATGGGTTCACACGCACACAGAAAAATACCCAATGAATCTGTCCATCAATGGATCCTTCCATGCTTCAGTTCCTTTTCTCACAACTAACATCTTTTTTTCTACCTCTGCTGACCCAGAGTTCAGGAAAGGGTCAGGAAAGGAAAAAGGTAACAACCAGTATTGAAAGTGTAACCCTGTCTATTGCTTAGATTCTGGGAACTTTAACCTCAGTTTGGGAAGCGTGACTAATAAGATGGAACCAATAATCTCCCGAGAGATGTAAACCATGTGCCAACTTTAAAATACAAAAATGCTTGCATGCTTTTTTTTTTAAAAGAATTTTTTTTTTTAAAAGAATTTTTTTTTTTAAAGATAACATTATGTAGTAGTTAACCAAAGGTTGGAGTGCCGAGGCATAGTATGGAACAGCATTTTTCTGAACTCTAACTCAGTTTAAAGGAACTGTTGAATATTTTGGAATTTTTTCTTCTAAGTGGTTATTGTTTCTGAAATACCTATGATGCAATAGCAGGATTAAGAAAATACATTTCTTAGTGAAATAGAACAAATATTCAGCAAAATAATTACTGAAAATAGTATTTAATTTACATTTTTCTCAAATATGTAATTAGCTCCCTAATGCTTACTCCAGAAACATCTAAATGAACTTTAAGTATGTGATTTCTTTGAAACATAGGTGAATTTTCTCACCAGAGCAAGTGATGCTTTTCTCTGTTAATAACTGAACATACTGAATAGCTGTTTCTACACTTTCAGCACCATGATTTTATTGATTTGAAATATTTGAAATAGACTAGCATCCAAGCACTGCTGGCAGCCAAGATTAGGACTGTGTAGCAGTAACATCGTGGTGTTATTTGCCTCTTTCTTTCCTTAATTTCAGTTTTGCTTCATTTGACATTAGTATTTTAAGTTTGTTTTTAATAGCATAAGGTTGAGCCTTATCCAAATTGCTGGACGCTGAATTGCCCACAGTATTTTCTCTGCCCAGAGCACTGATTAATAGTTTCTCATAGAGAGTTTTACAAACTGCCAGGCTCGACACAATGATGTTTGCAGTTACCATATTGCCAACAGCCTCCAAACAAGAGCAAAGCTTCTGTCTGATAGCTGAAAATAGATCACTGAGGATATTAACATTTGAGCAACCAAAAACTGTAGGAAGAAAGAAGTACTGTCTCTATTTTGCACATATTGAACTCTTAAACATAAAAAGAGTAGTTTTTTGAAGGCTGCCTGATCTTCAAGAACCTGTGAAAGAGTCCTTGTGCAGTTCTGCTAAAGAGAGTAATTCTTCCCAGGAGAATCAGAGGGCTGGCTGTTTCCTGTGACAGCTTGAGCTCACCTTTCCTGCTGTAATTGTAACTGAGCTTTTCAGATATGGCAGCACTCTGTCCTGAACTCCAATTGCTGCTTTAAAATTCTTTTGAGGTGGCAGCTGTGCATGTGATCGCTTGTTACCAGTACTCTTCACGGTCAGTTTAGTTTCTGTGCCCTGCAACTGCAGTACAATGGTAAAAATCCACAATCCTCCAGACTGAGTTTAAAATTCATGTTTAAAAACATGCTCTTTGACTCTCTGATAATTTGGACATGGAAGAAACGTCTTTACACAAGCTAGGGAAAACTTTAGTTCCTCCCTAAACACGGTGTTATAATATCGTGTGTTACCAGTTCTCCACAAGATTGCAAGAAATCTTCAGATTATTCTGTATTCAAAACATGACAACACTCTAACAATAAACAGTAAACCAACCAGAGTTGCATACTGAAATTCATCACGATACCTGGCATATTCTGATGGCTTGGTCCAGCACTGTCTTTGTATCAGTTGCATAATCTGGACAAGGCAGCATGGCATGACTGAAGTGGGCTTGCAGCAAGAGGTGTGTTTTTGTGTGTGAACTCTCAAATGAATGGGGATTGACTTCAATTGGAAGTTGTTTGGCCAGTTCACTGTTCATCTGATCTTCATTGTGTCTCACAGGAAGATCTGTGTACTCATCAGCATTCTTTAAAAAAGAAAAAAAAAATAATTGTAATTAACTTCAGAATAACTATTACTGCTTGCTGAGACTTTAAAAGTATATGCATTTAATTTACAGTTATATTTTATTGCAAAAATAGCAGCATTTAAACATTTAGACAGTGTACTTATTTATCAAAATCATACATGGGAAAACAATAACTAATGTAATATTCTCAAACATTGACACACTTATGGGTTTTAAACTTTTTTTCTTCCACATAGCTGATTTTAACATTAGAGAAGAAAATAAAAACAATGAAATAAATAAATTCATTGGATGAATTCAGTAGTAGAAGATGACCTACAGATAACCTACCTCATTGGCTCACAAAAACACTGTAAGACTCGCTATAAAGAAGTCAATAACTCATATTTTCAGGTTTCAAGTTTTTCTCTTGGTATTCAATCCCCAGGTTTGAAACAGCTCTGATAAGGTTATTTTCAAATATTTTAAAAAATATTTTGAGTGTCTAAGCAACAGATGATGAGTGATCAAAATAAAGTGCAAAATTTTAAGTAGGTGCTGAAAACATTCTCTGTGCTCCAGAATGGGACTCATGCTATTCATGTCAAAATGAAAGCTGTGTAAGAACTTGCTCAGTGTTGCAAAAAGGAGCTGCCCAACAACATGCAATCTAAATGTAGTTATTAGTAGCAACGTCCTAGCTGCAGAGAGGAGCGAGTACAACTGTTTTGGCATCCCAGGCAGAGATGTCAATTCTCCTGCTTGGGAAATTCACTGTCTTTGAAAGAAAGTTCAACAGAAACACCCTAAGTACTATAATTTAGGCTAAAGAGTCAGCTTCGTGACTTAGTTGGCAATTTTTTCCTCCACAAAATCCCCTTGCGCAAGTGTGTGTGTACATATCATTTGGAATGCGAATGATCTTTCTAAAGTATAAAACTTGCAAGCAAGGTAAGACTTTTATAATATGTAATATCTTTTCCATCCCTAATTTAAAAGTGTATTTCTTTTGTCATAAAATAAAAAGTCATTTGGGGAGCCTGAAGGGCAATATCTTTGAAACGATGGGCTTAGCAGAGACCACTAAATTAAAGTGTTCAGGGTTTTCTATTCCTCTTAAACTATAGATTCAATATTTTGCATTTTAGTCTTCAATCTCGTCAGACTTCCTGAAAATCCATATTAATGAAATATTCACAACAGTAACCAGTGAAGAGTGAGGTAAAGAAAAATGGCAATTTTAGAACACTTAATAGAACTACCTAATTGACTTACAAGGAAACATATCCAGTCATTAATATCCTAAGACATAGAACCTTTTCTGACAATTCCTGAAAGCAGTTAGACAGCTGCTTTTCACCCCCTTGAAAACTGACAGCACAAAATTTTCATTTCCTTTAATGGTGCAAGGAAACTATGTCTAAACTGTGATATCAATGCAAAAGGAATGGTAACCATTAGACAATTTAAGATTTGGAAAGAAAATCAGAATGTCATTAATTTATTTCATATCTCAACCGCAGATTAAAAGTGAAGACTGAATAAAGACAACTGCTGCTTAATCCTGGATGTCTCTGCTAGATCTCTTGTGAAAACTGGTCATTTATTCTCTGAACCTAAGGTCACAATCTTTTTAAGCCCTATAGAGGGCTGCATGTTTGCTTCACTCTTTTTATTTAACTGGCTTCTCTTTCAAAGATATTTTAAAGAATATTTACCAAGCAGATTTTTTACTTAGTTTTGCTTTGTAGTTTAAAGTAGCAGAAAGGAGGAGGATCAGCCAAGTCAGTCCAGACCAACTGGTAACCCTGAAAATGCATTTTCCCTAATTCTTCCCCAGCACATGTTTTATTTACCTCCAAAACACTCCTCTTGTTTTAAACAACTTGCCTACTTAATTTCCTGTTTGTGATCATTGACTGTAAGTAAGTGAGGTTCATTTTCTTATCTGCATCATGTAGGTAATTAAAGGAAATTGAGAATGGGTAGTGAGGCTTTTATACAACTGAGAAAGAAGCTGAATGTAGGGCACTGAGGTCAGCAGAGTCCATTATATTTTTATGTGAGAGGCCGGTATGTCTGCCCTGTCCTTGTTTGCTTAGTGTAGGCTGGACAGACTACTAACTGCAAATCTGTTTCTCTGATTTGCCCAGCTGTCCTTGAATAAAGACATCTTCCATTGCAAAATGTTAAATGACAGTGATTGACAACTCTCTGATGAACTCTGCTTGTAACCCCCTGCTACTGTTTTCAGGTTGCATTAGAAAAGACAGAATAAAGAAACATCCTTTGTAATCACCTCAAATGGGCCCTGCTGTTCCCTCAGTATTTTTTCCATTTTAGTTTTCCTTTTCATTGCAAATCTCAATCTGTTCTGCAAAGGCTATAGCTTCAACTATTCCACACAAAATATAATATATATTGTTTTAGTACATCGTATCTGAACACTGTTCTTAATTCCATGGATGAGGAAACAGAGCAAATTACATATCAACCATTAATCTTCATTCTAAAGTCAAGAAACTTAATACAAGCTTCATAGTTAAACCACAAAGCACTGCTGTGCATTTTTCACTTTCTCTTTTTCTCCTCTTAAATCAGAGCTGTTGCAGTCCATGTGCAAATAATGTTTACAAGCACCTACACAGTTAAGTATAACTCGGAGTATACCAGGAGACAACCAGGAATTTTAGCTACAGGTTCTGCAATTGTGCATTTGGTAGTCATGTCACATCTCTCTCTCACACATTTCTGTGATGGACTTTCCCAATAATGTCTTCTTTTGGGCATTAGAGACTGCTGCATCATTTCAAGGGTGTAAGAGTCATCTCAGACTTACATTTCAACCTGCATGCAATACAGGGTGGTCATATAGGAGACAGTAACTTGCAGTGCCAGTGAGAAATGTCACACACAGACCTGCATAAACTCAACAGTTACATTTTACAAGGCCAAAGGGCTATTCTGGTAATTGAATTCTGTTTCCTGCATAACACCAGCCACAGAATCATCTTAGAGTCCTGTCTGCACATTGTGCTCCAAATATGCAGGTTGCCATCATCCTTTATTTGAGCTGTTAGAATAGTCCTAAAAGGACTCATTCTATTTTAAAATATATCTTTTGCAGTTTTGTGGCACTATCAGGTGTTTGAGGAGTCAGATCAAACTAAAATTTAAATCAGGTATCCAACATGGTGAGTACTATGCTCCACAGAGGCCCTAAAGTAACTCTGCCCCCCTGCCCCAGATTTCCTTTTTACCCACAAAAAGTGTAAGTTTGGCTGAAATTACTGATTTATAGTGAGAGCTGAACTATAAACTTATACCACATCTAAATCTTCTAAAATATTTTAGATCACAAGTAACTACATCTTGCTACCTTGTCTACAGGAGAGAAGAGGATACTTGTGGACCATAGACAGAAATGGAATCATGGTGAGCTACTAAAGTAAACTTGAATATTTTAAGTTAAGTTCAGTCATGGGAACAGCAAAACTTATAAAGTTAATGAGTTCTAGACTTTAAAGAGCAGTTGATTAATTTGTAACAATGAGGGTCTAAACCAAACCAAAAATAGTTTCTCACATTCCAGAGTTGAACCAGTAGTCTATTCTTTAGCAATATTATTGAAACTGCCTTAGAATTGACTGTCTGTATATTCCTTTCCTTTACATAGATACTGTGAACCCAATCACACCATATTTTCAAGTTTAATAGACTTGCAACATTTTTTGCCCTCTTTCAAGTTTCCGATGAAGAAACAAGGGAAAAGCATTCTTAGAACTTTTGCTATAATAAAAACAGTTGTTAAGCTAAAGTATCAAAAAGTCTTTCAACAAACTAGTGCTAAAATTAAATACCAACACAATAAAAAAGGAGGAGGAGGATTATTTTTAGCTAGTACAGTAATTACATTCTCTTTACCTGAAACTTGATTTGAATTACATAAACCTCTCTAATAGTCTAAGAACATGCTGAAGGACTGCAAAAATCATACATTGGTGAATAGAATGAACAATAAAAAATAAGCTGCAATAAAAAAGTGGAGTTTTTTTACAGCTGATCTGCAATTAACATGAGTAATGCATTATGAATTTTAGTTCTCTGCTACCAGAAGTACAATGGTATGCCAAAATCCAACTTATTTTTCTGAATGATAACAGAATATTTTGATCTTTGGAAAACTGGATAGGCGAATATAAATTCAACAAAAATATTATTATATAATTGGTTTTTGTCTTTTGTTCCAGTGTATGAAGGGATACAGAGTATTCTAATGCAGCATCATGACCTGCCACATTGTGCTACATTGTATAGGAAGCAGCTGGAATACAAAATTTGAAGTAACCTGTACTTTTTCTCATTTGGGTGATACCTATTTACCCCAAATATAGGATAGAGAGAAGAAGCATGGTCAAAATAGAGAACTAACAAGGACTGATAGTGTGTGAGTAGCTAGGGAACACCTGTCTTATAATAGATTCACAAATTTTAAATTTTTCTTTGAGGATATTGAGCTTCTGTACTTAAAACCATTTGAAATTATTTACTTCCATTTTTTATATATACACATATGTATCTCCACTCCTGTGCTGACAGAAATCTCATTTGACCCTGTTACCCATATCATAAGGAAATTACAAATCTGTTTAACTAAAGTTCCCAAGCTAATCTTCCTTTGCCCATGATTTTCCCAAGGGCAAAAGACCATGTTATGTGAGAAAGGAACGGCACAAGTATACAGCATGAAAATTATTTAAATTAACCGATGTATCTACAGTATATTTTATTGTCACAATTTCAAGTGTGAGTTTGGTTTTTAAGGAAAGAAATTAAATTTACACAGATGTATCCTGAGAGGCAGCTAAAACATCAACAAGGTTATATTTATATTCAGAAAAAAAATACAGGTGAGGAAATACGTGCTTTAAAAAAGGGAAAAAAAATCTAAAAAAACCCCAAACAACTAACTTAAAAGTGGTTTTTCAGCTCATATCAAAAAGTAAAGTTGAGTGAGAAACAGATTGGATAAGTACTTGCCAGAATTACTGCTCTGAAAAGTTTATCTTTGTTGGTGATTCCATTATAAACTCCTATTTTAAGGAATTTATTGGTAGCCTATAAATGTATGCATTTTGGTCTCAGTTTTATGAGACATAATTTAAACTTCCAAATGTTTGGGTGTTGTTTTACCCTTAGATATAAAAGATCTAGGACAATATTCCAGGTAAAAGACACTTACAAACATATGTTACTAGTTATAAGTTTTAAGAACAAACATGACATGTGTTTTCAAAATTCATATTATAGACTAAAAGGGGAAAAAAATAATTTTTATCAGTTCACTCTGTTTTAGCCATGCAAAAATCCACTTTTAAGACAAACTTTCCAGAAGAAGCTTTCCAGATTTTCAGGGCAGCCTGGCAGGCTCTGCTAAACCACAGAGCAGGCTGAGGTTTCATAGAGATCTTAAAAAATGGCTAATATGGTTCAAAAGAAGACAACAACACTTTTCAGGCAAGATTAAACCATACATTTACTACATGATACTGTCATTCATCACAGTCACCATGTTTACAAATAAGCTCCTTGTCTGCATGTGCTGTACAACATCTCCGTATCGGCCGCACGCGGATGTGGCAGTGCCATCAAAAGGCATCCAAGCACAGCTGAGCCAACCCTGCAGCGCAGTCCCTTCCCCACGGGGGCCTTCCCAAGCCTTCCTTTCCAGGGCTGCTGGCTGTCAGGGAGGAAAGGCAGAAAGCAGAGCCCTGTGCCAGCCCTGAGCCACAGAGCAGCCAGAGCCACAGCCCCCAGGCAGCAGCTGTCCCTGGCTGTGCAAAAGGGGGGTCCCTCTCTGGCACAGGGGACCCTCACTGGGACCTCTCTCTGTCCTAACTCTCCACTCCAGCTCAGGTTATAGGAAAATGATCTGGTCACTTTTATAATACCCCATCAGACCACTCTCCACCCTCTGCTGGAAAAACGTCAGGAGGGAAACAGATGCATATGATGGAGAGCATTGTCCAAGGAAAAAAAAACCTGCTCAGTATCTTCTGAAACAAATAGAAACTTTTAAAATTTAATAACTAATTAGTATTTAATGCACTTTTAGAGATAATAGATATATATTAAAAAGAAAAAAAAAAAAGAAGTATGAATTCAAAGTGTAACATTAACCCAATTAACTGGGTAAGTGCAAAACAGTGAGGCTGGGCTACCCCGTGCTCTGTCACTGGATTCAAGACTCACCAAAGCAAACACTGGAAATTTCCAGTTGGACACAAGAAGCTGAAGAGAGAAAGGTGCAAAACCCTTTAACATGCAATTATGGAAATCTATTATGTTTTAAACATTAATTTGTAACTATCCTTCAGGATTTAAAATGGTCCCTATGGGACATACAAATAGTTTATAAGAACATATAACCTGAAAGTTTTTAAAATTCTTATAAAGTTCTCACATTAGTGATAAGAGAAATTAATTTTTAATTAATATGTTATATGTCAATATATTAATATGTTAATAAATTAATATACTAATGGTATTCTCAGACTTTAAATAGACAAGTGTTTGATTTTTGCTTTTAAACAGCTGCATATGATAAACACCCCAAATTTTACAATTACAGACATCATAAAAAGTACAACCTAGGGCAATGAAACAGTTGAATGATCACTTAAAAACACCCTAAAGGGTTTAGATTTCACAAGTTCACCTCTTACTTAAAACATCCAAACTACAAACTGCTGATGACATTCCTGATGACCAGAGGTCATGAGTCTGAAAGACCTTTGCCACTGCGCACAGAGCAATAGGAGGTCAGCAATATTAGCTACCAGTAGCACGGACTGACCTGGCAGATCTGGGAACTTCTAAACTACAAAGTTAAATTACAGACCTCTGCTTCAGGATGGAGTTGATAAAAGAATATGCAAGCATGCTAGCACACAAGAGAGGAGGATTGTTATAAAATGACAATGATTTGAAATGGGAAAGAAGTTCTTAGGACTGCAGTACTAACTTGAAAGTTGATTTTCTTTCTTTTTTTTCTTTTTTGTCTAGTTTTGTAAGCATGTTAAAGAAGCTGAGTTTCAGTGTAGGGGAAGATACAGTAATAGATAATACAAATACTGTAATTGTTTTACTAAACGTTAAAAAAATATACTTATAAAACTATTCTATTTCAGGAAGATTTCCTTTTTAAGTTACATACTTTGCTAAAACATTACAACAAGGAATGAATTCATGATTTTAAATCCTACCTCTCACAATCCATATTTCATAAAGGTTATGACCACAGCCATAATTCAGTACCACTTTCTTGGCCAGTCCTAATAAAACTAGTTCTAAAAATACATTTTCCCTGAATGTATAGGCACTTTCATAGTATTAAGCCTGTACAATTTTCATAGATGTGGCTTTAATTCACTCTTAGGTTTCTAAGTTAAATTATTGCTTTTAAGCAAGCCTGCAACACTTGCAGAGTTTATGAAAAAATAAATGCAAAAGAAGACTAAATTAGGACAAAAATAAGAGCAAACGCCTGGTATTGAACAGCCATTATTCACCTAGAATAAGGTACTTTGACCACAGGAAAAAAAAATGGAATGGTATGAATTCCGTTTATAACGTGAAATTTCTTAATGTGAGAGAATTACTACATTTTATTGCTGTTAATAGTATATTAGAGTTTTTGCCTCTCCGAAATGCCTGACTTTTATGATTACTTCTCATGAGAATGCTTTGAACTTGCACATTCTGAATTTGTTATCATCACTCCATTTTTTTAATCTTACAACCTAGATGGGGTAGTGACCCACATCTTACTTTCCCTGTAATCTCAAGTCATATTATAGAAAAGATTTAAAACTGACTGGTTTTGGCTGCACTGAAACTAATTGTATTGCACTACTACAGAAAAGCTTTGCAGTGCATGAACTCAGAAATGTGCTAACATGAAACTGGGAAAATCACTCAGAGTATACATTCAAAAGTCTCATTGCCATGAGAACTCTACTTCAGCTCCATTTGGATGTCTGTCTGCATTTTGAAATGGAGCTTGGCTGAATCAGCTGGCACAACTACTGATTGAGATGATGATAGCAATAAAAACTGTAATAGCAAATCCTGGCACACAGCTTTCCCCGGGAAAGCGATCAGTCATTTTCCATCTTTGGCTTTGATCCTCCATTGGGATCTCTCAGTGCAGAGCCCAGACGCAGGGAAGAAGTTAACAGATCTCTGCATTAAGTTAATGCTGTTCTGCATGGAGACAGGAATGAGCGCTACTAATTCTTTAGGTGAAATGGGGCCTGTACGTACTGTATATGGTAATGGAAAGCTGTGAAAGCTCCCTGTGCTGAAAACCAGATTTCAAATCTGCTGACCTGTGGCAGGTCCCCTAGTGGGGAGCCACAAATGCACACTGCTGCATTTTTGTACTGGATTAAATTCCGGATCTAGACTACTATGTGACCAGAGGCAAAAGGGAATAAAAAGTTCACAGGCGTGAATACCTGTCATCATGTGGTGAAATGAGTAGCAGCCTGCGCTCAAGAGAGGCTCAAGCCCAGAATAACAGAAGAACAATACAAACTGGCAGAAATATATGGGAAACTTGGAAGGTGCCTACATGCACAATGTCTTTGCAGAAAGCCAATGCTACTGGTCTCACTCTGAGCCCTTTTAAATGAAAAGAGTTTAATATAATAATAAAAAACCACAGCTCTAAGAGGAAATGACAGCTGTTGCAAGTAAATTTCAATAAGGGTAGTTCCCTGCTGATAAAAAACTGGCACATCTCCATTCATTTCAGTGTAACTATGTGGATTAACATTGCTTGAAAATCTGACCCAATGTTTTGAACAACTCAAGAACTACAAGGAAATAGATGGAAGACACTGGTAATTACAAGGGTGAGAAAGAAGGGTAATTACTGAGGAAACAAAAAAGTCAGTAAAGGAAAAATATTTGAAGTCTGTTACACAAATAGACAAGTTGCGAATGTTTTGGGGTGCTTGATTTGAGTTCTATCAACATTTCTGTTACATTCTGTATCAGATGACAAGTCTGATACAAAGAATAACATGGCAAAAATGCCCTTGTACCACATTGGACCTTAACAGTACATGTCATTACCAAAATAATACTGTACCATGCAGTACTAAGGCAAATCTAGCCTGTTTTTTGACAGCAAGTGATAATTTTTTTTGGTGGCTGTCACTGCACACGAATTTGTGAGAATACTGTAAACTCAGTGTTCCTACACGGATATATATATCATGTCTTTCCTACATGTAAATAATGGCATTCATTTAAAGTACACTGTAAGATCTGTATTAAAAAAAAATGAAAAAAAAGGAATGATAACTGATGATTAAGAGAGTTGCAGATATTTTGCCTCTGGCATAAAGTTTTAAGAACTTCTTTTAAAAGACAAAGAAAACAAAGATTTTCAGGACCAGATGTCTAGGAAGATCCCATTTGGATTTGAGCTACTTAAATTTGCAATCATGTATTTATACATCTAACAGAGCTTCTGTTTCCCCTAGAATCTGAAAATTAACTAGCTTTGTAGCATCTTCCTTGATCTGCCACCCGTGCCCTGAGGATTAGAGACTCCACCTGAGCTTGTTTTACAAGCATAACAGAAAAAATTAATCTCTGCTGGCAGCGATCCCACTGGGATACTGATGAATAATGATATCCCTCTCTTGCTGCCCTCTCAGTCCACTAGAAAAGCCACTCTAACCCAGCAACGTGGAAACCGCTGAAACCATTCCAGCTGTGGATTAGCAGGCAGTCAAGCATCCATCTGTTCTGTGTGAATCAAGAGAAAGCAAACATGCATTCTTATAGCTAAAGAAGTATTAAAAAATAGTATCTTATATGACTGCATATAGTAAATATTAAGACAATGATATACAAAGGAAAAAACAATCTATTATCTACACCTCATGTTGTTTACAACTGCTTGTTGCCTTAAGCAAATGATAAACCAGTTGAAATTCATCTCCTTAACCTACAAAATACTGTGCATTCAATGATATAATATATTCAAGGTAAAATTTATTAATACTGATGCATATTAATAAATGTATTTGTTAATACTTTTATTAATAATATGCATTAGTTTTACCTAAAAATATTTTGCCAAGAGACAGGTATGCACCCATTTTGTAAGCAAGCATGCTGACATGCCTTCATCCTGCCAGGAGAAACATTTAAGAGGCCTGTTGTGAGAGGGGTTTTAGCCATTTTCTCACCCCATAAGGTGAGAGGAATAGACTTGAGATGTTTTCTCTTTCTGACAATGAGTAGTTTGAATAATCTCTGCTGGGGCTTGCTATTCTTTTCCACTGGAAGACAGAAAGGAAAGGCAGTGGCAGTGGAAGCTGGAATGTGGGCAACCCAATCCATTCGGCGATGTCTGATTTGACTCTTGCACTGAAAGAGGACAATGGCTTACTATAAATTAAGGAAAGCTGCATTTGAGTATTACCCCCAAAAAGAGCACTTATAAAAGAGCATAATTCGACATAATTTTCCCATACATCTATTTTAATACTTCGCGTGATGCCTGGCTTACATTCATTATGCTGCAGAGGTGATGAAAATCTGCAACTGTTAGTCCTCTAAAAGCAACCTTCCTATGGTGAACTAAATTTCCAAATATATATATAATTTTTTTCAAATGTTATGAAAAGCTTATGCCTTTTGGTAGCAAAAATACCTCTGCAATTTCATCTAACATTATAGGTAGCATACCTAAGTAACTGAAATAAAACATCCTGTAAATACTAGGCAAATATTAGGAGAGGCCAATTTTTTAGAAGTTCATCTCTGATAAAATGTAACATCAACATTTAAAATAAAATTCAATTTCTGAAGCTGGACAGGCCCTATCAGAAAAAAAAATGAGCCAAAGAAAGAATCTAAATGTAAATAGGAAAATACAAGTGTCAGATACTTCATTAATGATTGATCAGTAATCCTCTTATTTTTTTTAACTACTATGCTAAAAGAATAATTATGCTGGATATCAATCTTGTATGATGTAATCATTTCAGCCAAACCAATCCTTATCCTGAAGTTTCTGTTCCAATCAGAGAAAAAGCCACAATGTGTCATCCTCTTAACAGTTTTACAAGCAGTTTCTTCTATGCTAACAGAGAAGAGTATTTTTGTGTCTTTAAACAGCAATCTGTATGGCCCAGTTGGTGTCACTGTGAACTGTATTCTGTGAAAACAGAATCCATCAGTATGATTGTTAACTGTTATAGTACAACTGTATAAATCTATCAAAGGCAAAGGCATTATCTAGAAGCTGGAGAAGACGAACTGCAGAGTGTGGAAGGCCAAAATTTGCTTATCCTGCTTCAATTACAAACTGGGAGGAAGAAAGTAGGTAGAACTTGAACTGACTTGCTAAAGACAAACTGAGCTATTAAGACTTCCTGCTGGGGTATTGGGGACACAAGAACACACTGCCATTTATCAAAGCAGCATTGCAGATTATAAAACATTCAGCTTTACCATAAAAAGATGCTATTGAGAACTACAGTTTTGTTTCAACAAACACAAACATTATTTCAACAAATACACTGTGTATTTGAAAATATACAGCCATATGCCATGACTGCTGAAAAAAGCCATTTAATTTCCTGTATGAATATTTTGCCAAGTAGTGGCTGCATGCACACAACTATGCATCATTTGGAATCTCACATGATGGTGCCTACAATTCTAGTACCACTGCCTAGTGGTAAGTAAAAGGTGTTTGTGCCAAAATAAACAAACAAAAAAATGGTCCATGGTTGAATTACCTGTGGCTTTGAGCAGCCAGCTCAGCCAAGCTTGCTATCACTGAACTTGCTTGTACCACGGGCAAATGCTGATTTGCCACAGATGGCAAAATATTCACCTTGGTAAGTACCAGCCCAGGACAGCACTTCTGTCTAGCTGGCTCTCAAAATACTTTCCATTGGTATCCATGAGTGTTTTGCTGCTATAACTCTATCCTGATAAAGGAATTTATTTCCTCATTTTTCTGACAGAAACAGTTACTAAAGCAGGTGTTTGAAAGGGGGATATAGCCCGAGGCTACTGCCTTCTACTACTGCCGCTATATACACTTTCAAAAGTTTTTCCCTTGGATGTTGCACTGCAATCAAAGCAAATAAAAAAAAAACCCAACTAAAAAACCCCCCTATATTATATCCAAGATAACAGTTCTTGTTTTATGGCCTTTGTTGTGGGAAACGCATGTCAGAAACTTTAAGCTAAAACTTTAAAATTAGTTTTAATTTAACTTTTGTATTGATTCAGGCAGTTTTGCTTTTGTTTGGTTTTCTTTTTTTAACTAGTATATAATGACAGAAATTAAGTAAGAAGATTGGATAGGGAAAAAAGGAGACCTGTTAATCAGAGGTTAGAAAGTCATGCATATTGGAGATGGGAAGGTTTTGTATTTTCTGGTTTTGACTGTAATTCTTTCTTATTGATGCCATAAAAATGGAAGACTTATGCCATGTTCAGTTAGCTGTCAGTGGTGGGCATTGTTACCTTGATTTACCAATGGTCTGTGCTTTCCCAGAAAGGCAGCCAGCATATTATGCTTTCAAACTATAACTCAAACAATCATTTGGAAAAAGAACACCAGGAAACAGTTGTGTCACTTTGTTAGAAAAAAATTACTAAATTCAAGTACTACAGCAACATTAAAAACTGCTCCATCTACTGGGACTAGAGAAAAAGCAAGACTAATTAAATGTCTGAGTATCCATATGAGTACTTCTTCTGCTAAGTAGAAGATATTTGTGAATATACTGGCTATAGATGATGAAATTTGGATGCTATTGAAATTCACTGTAGCATTTTGTTTATTTTCATGAACCCCAACATAATTATCAAATTTAAACTATTAAACACTTGTGATATCACCTAGATGATGCAAGTGGGAACTGAAGCACAAGTGGTTTAACATGTTAAAATCCAGAGAATATGGACTGTATAAAAATTAAGTAAATTATCCTGGAAATGCCTGGGTTTAGAATGAAATTTATGCATTGAACAGTCCTTGGCATGGATTTATTGTAAAGAAAAGATTTAGTGGTAAGAGGTAACAGTTTACCTCTGTTAAAAATATACAAAAATATTTTTTCTATTACTAAAATATGAATAATGGCTGAGGTCACAGCACTCACGTTCATATTATTGAGAGTGTACAATAGATGTGAAATCAAACATGGAAGTTCTTTAAAGGTACCATGTAATATAATTGCTTTTCATCTGAGACTCTTGACACTGAAATGTCATATTCAAAAAGAATAACCTAATGGATATAGTTTTGCTGTGCTTTTATGCCTTGAAGAAAATAATAGTAGCACCTTTATTTTCTTCTAAATTAAATACAAATGTAATTTTACACTAACTGTAAACACTGATTGACTTAGGGAGAGTAATCTGATTTTTTTCTGAAATGACTAAAGAACAGAAGCCCAGTTTTATATAATATCTTAAAAAAAAACCCAAAAAGCAATGTTTCTGCCATGGCTTGCAGGGAAAATATTACGCAAACCAGATCACATTAGCTTCTTTTTTTTGACAGTATTTTTGTAATGCATTAATTCCTCCTTCCCTGGTGTTTAACTGGAGACCTGTTGAAAAGATGGTTTATCACTGAGCCAAAACCTTTGTGGCCCCATCATGAGAGACCAAACCAGCAACAGAATCCTGATACAGAAATAAAATTATTTTAGACTGAGACTAAATTTTCACGAGGAATCACATATTTCCCTGGTTATAACATGAATTGCCAACAATGATGAAGAGAAAATAAAGCTACCGGTTAATAAAGTTATCTAGATTCTCATAGTACAAATACCTACCAAGTAATGAAAGACACATAAGGCATTAAGAACTTTACTCTTTTGTTATTTATATATTTTGGATGAAGTCTGCCTGTTTCATGAACCTCCTCCTTATAGCTCCCAAATCTGTGACTCCAGCAATGACACATTTTCTGCTGAGTTCCAAATTACTTAGTCTAATACATGCCAGTGTAACCATATCAATTTTCAGAAAGAAATACAGGGAAGAGGCACGTGGATAACAAACTTCTATGTCCATGTTTATATCACAGAAAGACAGACACGTATGCCCCACTGTAACAAAAATACCACGTTGTTCTCTCTCTAACCTTCCTTTTCTAAGGAAAAAACCTCTCTCTTATAAACAGTTTACATGAAAGACAGCAGTAGAAACATGAAAACTAACCAGTTCTCTTTTGTAGGCAGAATTTAAAAAAAGAAATCAGGGACAACATGCATACAAAACAAGGGATGAATGATGGTAATAATGTTCTCCCCTTCACTGTCTGGTATGGACAGGTATGACAAATTGTTTGCTCTGTAAATAGGAATATTAACCAGATAAGGGTAGTAACAAATTGCCAACAATCATGAAACCAGTGGATCTAGCTATCACAGCCCTGATCAATCAGAAAGACTTTCTTTCCTCAAGGTACAACAAATCACTATTTGATTTTAAAAACATTTGTGCAGAAAAATACAAGAATTACCCTAAAATATCTATAATTGTTTTTTACCTAGACCTCTTTTTTAATCTCTGCTCCTAACTATCAGAATTAAAGGAAACAGTCTTTAGGTACCTCAGGGAAATCCAGCCTGTCAGTAATAATTCATGAACACTTTCTCATCAATAATACTTAATGCAAGAAGCACCATAACTCAACAGTGATTAAGCTCATTTGGATTACTACTGTCTGAGCACAGTTAGGAAAGTTTTAAAGAAAGCTCCATGGAAAAATATCAAACACTTTCTCTCAGAAAAAATTACCAGGCCACTAGCACAGGCCAGTGACAAAAAAACCCTGAATCTGACATTCTAACTGCTAACTGCAAACCCAAGACAGCTCAAAAATCTCAGGTACAGATTTACTGAGAGGAGCAGGGAAACCACAAGGGGATTGTCGCCCACCTACTTGAATCACTTATTACTCTATATTTCCAACATGACTGCAGGGCTGTTCCCATGTGCCATGCTCCTGTTCATGCTATGAATACTTCAACTCCTACACAGGACTGGAAAAAAAAATAATTTGATCTTGTAAAATGCTGGCAGATGATCAAAATGAAAATATTAAAAAAGGAGAAAAGAACAGATACTGGATAAGATTAGGAGTGGTCTTGACTAAATCGAAACAAACCCTGCTATTGCTTGACTATGGAGAGATCCATCAACACTAGAAACAGGATGACTCACAAGTACTTTTTCACATGAGTTGTAAAGATGCCTTGATAATTCACTGATGAACAATCCCGAATTTTGAACACTTCCATCAGCATGGAAAATATCAATCTCAAACTCAAAATGCCTTAATCAAACTCATATTTAAATCCCTTAATACAATTCTAAATTCCTGGTTTTGTTTTAGACAAGCTGTTGCTCCTCTTCAAGTTACATATATATTTGATATGTACCCCATTTCAAAAACCAAAATGAGGCTTTACTTTCTTGAAATTCTTCATGTCTGTCTTCCTTATATACATCAGAAACTTGTAAATGTCTAAAGCTTTTCAGGCTTACATAAAACTCCAACAAATAATAAGTGTTATATCTACAAAATCCTGCAAATGCATGAGTAATGCTTGGATGATTATTCTTAAAAAATACAGTCCAAAATTCGAAACTTTAAAACTGAGTGATCAGCAGAATAATCACAATTATAATTATTTTTCGTAATGGCAACAGGCCTTTTTGTACTACAGCTACAGCTTTCAGTACCAACATCATTAAGAGATTCTTCAAATTACTTTTTAAACCTCCTTTTCCCTCAGGATTTTCACTTATACCTAATTAGACTACTTACCCCATGCCATGTAATTCCCTATTGCCAAAACTGCTAAATGCTTCAATAAGAAGGAGGAGGGCAACAGTGGAGTGAGGCAGATGTAATGTCATTGGTTAACAATAGAGGTGTGAAGCAACTGCTGTAATTATAAAACTCATTAATGCACAGTGTTTAGGGGAAAAAAAAATCCTTGGCAATAACTGTTGAAATGGCACTTCTTTTCAACACTGCATCAGATTGAAAAAAACCCTTTCAATTTACACCTTCAACAAGACAGAACAGTTGTTCCACTAGTAATTATGAAAAATCAACATCCACATAAAAAGAACTATTAGCTCTAATGGCATCCAACACTTGTACATCCTTTTTATTTTTTAAATTGATACATGTGGTGCATTTTGACCCCTAAGCAATTTTATTTGTAGTCTCATTCCTCTTAAGATTGTAAATGGATAACTTACAAAATTGTATTTTCAGGAAAAAAAATTTGAAAAAATTAAAGCAAGATTAATGAATAAAAAATTTTACAATCTCAGCCGAATATTAGGGTCCTAAGTTTTATCTACAACATAGATATTTGCCAATTAGTTTTGCTTTTCATGAATGCACACAGTTCAAATTGATGAGGAGCCCTGACTTAAGACAGGCAGCACTAAGTTCTTCTTCCATCATTCCTCTTCCATATCCTGCTCATCAGCTAATGCAACGCTATGAAATGCCATCTCTGCTAATATTCTTAAACTTTCCTTACCCAAAATTTTCTGGAAAAAAAGAAAAATCCTGAGATTTCTAGGTGCAGAAAATTTTCACTAGAGAGGAGATTTTAAAGAGACAGCAGCTAGAGTAAAGCTCTCTTCTTGAATACTCAACACTGTATTATTTAACTTCTGCTCACATGTGGGTATGTCTTCTTAAAATTCCAGATATTTTACATATGGGATATCTAGGTATTGTGGGTGATTACCATTTTGAATCCAGCCAAATACACTGAATTTCATTTCGCATAATTGCAATGTTTTCTGACAGCAGAAAAACAGATACTGCAGGGTCAGTGATAGCAATTCCCCTATTTAGGCTGTCTAACAGTTTCCATTATAAAAGATTACTGTGGCCTTCGTTTCTGAGCTGTAACACTCCGAATGTTTGCAGCAGGTGCTTTGAATTTATCAGGAAGAAAAGACTCTGTACTAGAAAAGTGGTTTTCCTAGTGTCATAAAATGCTGGTCAGGTTTTGTCAAGTTGCAAACTGTTGAATAGTACTATTTTAACTTTTCTTCTTGTATTTCTCCTCAGAGACGTTTTGGCAGTATGCTAAAACAATAATGACTACAGAAGTAATAGACATAAATACTGTAAGATGGGACTCGAAATTTTGAAGCTAATGCTTAGAAATCGAAACATTACTGAATTTGGGCCACTTGAATAATATATATATTGTAATAGAGACTATAATTGTATGGGGGCAGAAGTAAGTTTTCCTGGATAACATCCAGGCACTTCGTTTTGAAATATGTTTGTCCAAGTAGAGTTACACCATTTTGAAAAAGAAAAATCTGGAGTTATAACTATCTTAGTACTTAAAAAGGAAAATGGACTAAACCCTGCTTCTTTTATGGTGAGAATATAATACTACCACAGTGCATCATACATGGTGTCTTTGGCCTTGCATTCCACTTCTCTACTAACCAGTCTCTAGATTAACTGTGGGAAATGCTGTTATTGCAGGTTATGACCTCAAGGATCTGGAGGTGCCTGGGAGAAGGAAAAGCAGACGTTTTAGGAAAGAGGTGTTTCCCATATGTTTCCCTGACTTCTTAAAGCAGCTGTATCTTCCAGATTGTTCCAGGACAAAGTGACGATCCTGCTACAGATTTACTATATGCAGTCATTACTCTGGCATTTTAGTATTACACCTAACTTAGAAAAGACAAATACCAGATTTGTGTAGATCCTGAACACTAGGAAGGGACGTAAGAAGGGAAAGAGCTGTATAAAGTAATTTTGATGTACTGATTAGATGAAACACTTGAAACATCAAAAATTATTCATGTGTATTTCTCAGAACAAAAAGTTAAATTATAGATCACAGAAGAAAGGATTTCTTTATTTTGGGGTGCGTTTTCATATACATGTGCTTTTAAGAGTAAAAGATATGTATTTTTAAGAAAATATCAGCACTTACTGTCAGAATGAAGAGCAATTCTTCAACAGTGCTTTCAGGTTTCAATTCATTCTTGAACATTCCAATAGTTGGATGCTTCAAGTAGTAATAGGAGGCAATGCGGCCGTAGGTCAGGGGCTCAATGCTGCGATTATCCTGTTAGAAGAAGAATCAAATACACAGAGTTCCCAAGTGGTTCAATATCACACAGTCCCATGTAACTGCGAAATACATTCAGACTACTTTTAAGACAGAACACCAAAAAACAATTTAGCATCACAATTTGGCTGCAACAATTTTCAGTGTAAGTCATACAAAGAGCTCCACAAACTCTAACATCTCACATCAAGGAGTATTTATCTTGCTGTTCCCAAATTCTAGGAGCATGTAACCTACTGAATCTTGTAAGGCACAGATTAGTCTTACCTCCCCAACTTCAATACAGTGGGAGCCTTCCAAATCAAGCAGGGATTTCTCAACAAGGCTTGAGAGGTACTTATTCATAGTGTCATGGCTCACATCATCCAAATTATAGTAACTAGATAAAATGAAAGCAGATGCATTGCATTAATATTTTTACAGTCTGAAGATTTTTAACAACAATGTCTTCTAGGAAAACTTGCAAGGCTTCTACAATATACACATGGAACAGCACATACCCACATTAAACAATTAAACACAGTCCTTTATAAAGATTAACAAGAAATCCATGATTCCTAAATGGCAACATAAGACAAGCATGTACATATGGAAAGACGACAATTTGTCCATCTATTTTAGAAAGGTTGATACAAACAGAAATGGACTGGCTCTATTTTGTTAGTGGGAAAATTTTCCTGATTTCATAAGTACAGTTTCCTGATAAGCATGAAAGTGAACAAGCAATGCTAACACAATTAACAGCATTTAAACTTCAAGATAAAGAAAGAAAACCCACACAAGAGAACAACTGTTCTTACATCCTGCAACTCTGAAAGTAAAAACTGGGCATACAGTGACATCTCTTGAAAAAGTAAACTTATACCAATCCAAATGTTGGTGTTTGTTGTTATATTTCGGTGACATTTTATTCTCAAAGTTAAAATTGCTAAAAAAAGGAATAGGATATTTGTTAATGTGGTTACTTCACATGTTCGCTGTCAGATAAAATGTTTAGCTAAACTATATAGTCACAATGGCTCTTAGTTCTCCGCATGAAGGAAAAATGTTTATAGTGTGCCAAAATAAATTTTTTTAATGTTAGCAATATAAAAAAACCCAGTGACTGAAGTTCGTACTCCTTAACCATAGAACTCGAGGTGTATTGTAAGATTTTACTCATACAAACCAACATAATTTCAGTGAGAACCTTTACTCCAGATAAAAATGCAGTGAGAACCTGTGTCCCTAGATTCAGGAAGGCAACAGATCAGAAAGTAACAATTAAGTTCAATGAGCAATAAAGAAAAACTGAGCATGATTAGAAAGTTTTAAAATTATGAAGGTAAGCAGAGTAATGAAATAATTCAATTTCAAAGCAGAATTGAAACAAACATAAAATCTGATGATTTACTGAATTTTTAAAAAGTGGAATAAAAAAGGTAGTCCTTGCTCATTTAATTCTGTCAAATACTATGGCAGAAACAGACTACTGAGATTGGTGCAATGATGAAAGATGCTCCTTTGTTCCACCTGGTTGCTTTACTTAAAATTTTCTACTGTTATGATGTACTTGAAACAACCCCAGTTTAGCTGAGAGTAGGTTCTTTCAATACTATGTTGTGCAGGTTGCAACAGGCTGCGAAACAGTGTGCTGAGATTCATTTTAGCCAATTTTACAAAGTTACAGCTGCACCTGAGTTAGTTTTTTTAACTCCCTTTTTAATGCCACTGGAAAGAAATGCGCACTCACAGAATGCTCTACACCTGAAGTACTTTAAATATCTGCTTTAGGATGAGGTGAAATGTAATTACTGATGAAAAAAAAATCAACTTTAGACAACAAGTTCAGTTGTTGATGCTATATTTGGGCAGATGAATCCCATTCTCTGAGGTAAACTCTCTATCATTTAATGTAATGCTGCTGTTTGCAAATTTCAAAAGATGGAATTATATTTTTATGTACTACAAGAATCCTTATAGACCTGGTTAGTTTAAAGAATCTGATTAGCATTATTATTTATTTAAACAAAGTTTTTACCATACATCTGTTTGAATAGCAGTAGCATAACTGAAAAGAGCTTGATACTAATAGCAGTATTGCAATTTCCAGATATTTTCCTCTGGCTATTAATCCCAAATTATGGGATTAATTCTCTGAAGCTTTGAATGTTCACTTTTAATTGGGTAAAGTTGCAGTAAACCAGTACTGCCATAAGAAAAAGATTTAAAAAATGTGTTCTGATAGCAGCCAGCTACATGAGACAACAACAAAGCATAGATACATGGCAGTGGAATATTCAACTCTGTGACATTTTACATGGGTTCATGCGGAGATGATCTGAAATACTTATAACACAGCTATTGTCCAAAAGCAAACCAAACTAACAGAAATATTTGTATTGATGAAAAAGTTTTATATGGTAGACAGCAATATATTATCAGCCTCATGCAAAGAAAACTAATTTGTAGAAAAATCTGATGTTACCTAAATTTCATGAGTTCCCTTTTAAATTTACTTAAGTACTATAGTGTTAACACAAAATGGTCAAAATTTATGTCTGTCCCTTTTACGTGCCTAAGATCAGTTATCACATTTATTTTCTGGTTATTAACAGAAATTACTTAGTAAAATTTTGTTTACCTTCTGAAAGTAATTGAGCAAATTAGCTAAATAAGTTGTTTAAGGAGGTGAAAAAAATTATCTATTTTATATTCCTAAACCACTAATGATTCATTATTATTTCTCTCTAAATTGAACGGAACACTTCTGAAATGCTTATAAATTAAGGCACTTTGTTGTCACAGTATTCAGACTTCCACCTTCTAATTTCAGCACCTTTATTTACAGTACCATAACATTGATGATGAATACTGATAAAACGAAAAAAGGAACACGGGCAATACACTGAAATTCTTTTCTTAGACTGCAATTTAAGACACTAATTCAAACAGGTTTTATCTTGTGCTCTGCCTAATTTGCAATATTTCATACTGAAGTTATAATCATAAAGGAATGTATAATACCTTCTAAAATTTAGTGTGAATTTTATGTTTGCTGCTTCTAGGTAATTTTTTGTCAAAGGAGTAAATATGTAGCTGCCTAGTGGAAATAAAACAATATGAAGAAAAATCTTAAATGGTTTGTAATCTTGACTGAAGTGGTACCAGTATGTTTTAACTATCTGTAATGAGGCAGATATAATTTTGAGCACACCCACAGGAGCTTCTTGGTCATTCGGCACATTTACCCCTAATAAAAATCAAAGCCATTCATCTTGAAAGACTGTGTTAAAATCATTAGTGAAAACAGAGGTATCATGACATTAGATTTCAATGCTCAGGAATAAATGCAAGCTGAATTCTGCATGTTGGTATGTTCCAAGTATAAAAACTGCATAATACGTGAGTTCCTCTACGAAGCGATATTGCCTATTTAATTACAGATAAAGAATAAAAACAATGCAGTTTCATGCTCACTGCATTGAATCATCTAGTCATTATTTCCCCTTTGCTATAAACAGACAGCCTACCTTTTTATCAGCACACCATTTCATTTATTTCACAGTGAAGCCCAGTTTCACAATAATTGACTTGTCAGAAGCTCTAATTTATGAGGCTGGGCTCTGTAAGCCTTCTCCTATATTGGACTCAACCTGCACACAAGCAGGGTTGAATATTTACAATGCTGTTAACAGGTGCTGAGTTGTTTAATGATTCTAATAGCCAGAAGCGTACTGAGAAAGCCAGCGGGATCACAATTACAGGCTGTTTGAACACAACAATTACTCGTCCCCTGAGAGGTGTGAAAGTCAAAGGCAGTTTTATCCTAGCAGCATCCAGCACATGGGCTAGACAGGCTAACTTCCATTAGTAGTCCACAGGGAAAAAGCAGTAACAAACCCATAGGTATCATAAAAATTTACAAAGTATGTAAAATTTAAACAATCAAAAACTGAAGGAACTTTTTACTGTCTATTAAATAACATATTTAAAATCCCAAAACCTTGTAGAGCTTAGCAAGAACAACAAACTATGAAACATGAACTTATTTCTCTAATCTAAGGAAGTGTGGAATTTCATCAGCTGAGAGAGACAGAGAGACGTGCAGGAACATAAAATGTAGATGAAGTTACACAAAACATTTAGGACTTAATGTGAATGGTGGCAATCATTTCCTGTTTAGCTTATGTAAACCTGACCTGAGATGTCTCTGGGAAATTTTTCATCAGCCTTGAAATGGTCCTGCTATAACTGTCAATGCTGTGGAGTCATTTGTTACAGCACCATGTTTTTTATGTTCAGATTATACGGTGGTAATAGTGACACACATAATGAAAATCGGTGACAAGAGTCAACCAAAAATATTAAAGAAAAAACTTGCTAGTCAGTAGGTCTTTTGAAACAAATGCACAAAAAGGCGAATCCACAGCATTTACTTCATAGCAAGAAAGTGAGCTTTCTGAGATTTTACAGTTCTGACAGCAGAATTTCGTTATGAACAAGTACAGGGGAGCATAGATAGTAATTTTTTCTAGGTCCCTTTACTGTGGTCATAATTTATATTTACTTTTATCAGCTTGTGGCCTTCAGCAGCTGCCATCTTCAAATAGCACCATGGAAATGGTACAGAGTATATGGCACAGCGGATGAGCCTTCACAGCCAGAGAGATATGACCCAATGTACCAAACCACTTCTGTTGTTAAGGCATTACTGACTGACTCTGGAGTCCGTGATAGGCTTGCAAAAATGCATTACAGAGTGCACAAATGCTGCAGACAGTAATGCCATCCTGTATATTACTTCTACCATGTTTTCTTGCATCCATATATTTGCATGCGCCAAGTAGGAGAAAAAGATACATTGCTATCTTTAATCAGCTTTTAGTATACTGTACATTGCGGTCATTTAAGAACAAAGCCATGTCCAATTTCTCTGACATCAGCAAGGTTTTTACCCCCACATCAGTGCTTCTAATTATAACATTTGCAAGACAGTTTATCTCCCAAGATGTGTTCATGAGAAATGAGAGGTAACAGGCGCTTGAAAATTTGCTCACATATTGATCAGACATTTCTTTTTCCTATCATATATTCTAACAGACAATTTGTACAGGTAAATCATACCCAAGAGTAGGAAGACAATTATGTGAATTTGCTCTCTGAATGGGGAGATGAGGGTTCTTCAGCTTTGTATTCTCCCCTAAGATTACAGCAGACTGGGAAGCAGAAGGAGGCTCAAATACTCAGCAGCCTGGGACTTCCCTGTTTGACAGACTCAGAAAATCTTTATTTGTCTGAATATTTGGTAAAACTATACTGTGAACTGCATTCCTGTACTTTTCAAATCACTGTGATCCAAATGATTCCAACGAACAAACTCTTGTTATGAAATTCATAATAATGCCTATAGCTGTCATTTATTAAATATATACATGCATATGTATCCATAGATGCATATAGGTCTAAGTGTCATTGTAAAAGGAAGACTCCTTTTGCAAAGTCCTTTGTGAGATATTTGTTTACCAACTCAAAGGATGGATTTTAGTAATCACTGCAGTGCAATATACTTGCACATTCTAGCTTCTGTTAGTATAGCTACTGTCAAATTTTTCCATTTTAGCTCTTAATTTTATCTAATTTAACTTTCTTCAGTAATCCTGCTTCTGAAAGAATTCTAAATCAACCCTAAAATTCTGAATAACTGTGTTTTTGTCACTGAAATACACAGATATTCCATTCTGACTGACTTCTACCATGGTATTACCTGTCATCATAACAGCAGAAACTATATTGGACCAGTATATAACCATAATTTGTATTTAGATGTCTTATTCACATGCTCAGCTAATCATAATGAGAAAATGAAATTTAAAGTGAAACATAAGTGTATGACGGTAAAGGCATTAGTCTGAAATTATAATTTATGCTGTATTATTCATTCACTGCAAAGAACTTTGTAAAACTGATATCAAGTGAAAAAACCCCCTCATAATAATTCTCAGAATGAAATAATAAAATATCTTTTTCAGGTTTTCACAAGGAATTTACAAAGAAAACTGATTTTGTAAATGTGCACATGTACGCAGATGCACTCTCATATATAAATAAATAGCCACACACACTTTAATAGTGATGTGATGTGTGCTCTCAGGATATCTAAAAATTAACTTTCCAAACAAAGCTGATTCTGCTTAACTTTACATATGTTGTAAATTTCTATTTCTCTTTTACTGCACATGTATCTGGAAAATATCATAACCTGATTTACAGAAAGAATTTCCCATAGCCATCTCTCCTTTGTAGAAAGTTGCAATTGTAATTTTTGTAAGGGTAAAAGAATGAAACAACCAAGGCATTTCAGCCAAGGAATGGAGATAGATGAGCCTGTCAGAGCAGCCCCTTGCAAAGAGCAAGGCACTTTGCTGGTCTGTCTTGTATGACCTTGACTAAGTAAAGAACATAGTGACTGCAGCTCTAAGTGGAAATGGGAACATGTTGTACTACTTGACTGAAGGAGTACAGAAACTGTGACTTTACACACAAATTCAAAAAGCTCTGCATTTAGGAATAACCGTTTTGAGGGAAGGGAAGAATAGGCAAGGAACTCTGGATATGGAGGCAGAAACACTTTGATAAACATTTCATTTGGGCCATCCCTCTCACTAGCGTGTTGTCTCCTGAACAGGATGAGTGTGACTAGCTGTCATGCCTCTGAACAAAACTAGCACTCAGCTGCTCTACTTCCCCAGATCAACAGCTCCATTATTCCTCTTACCTAGACAGTTAAAACCCATTCCACAGATTTCGAGATGAAGGGGTTCATCAAACAAGAAAATTAAAATGGTTTGATGAAAAGAAGTATTTTAAGACACAAAGATTTTCAACAACATTAAAATAATTATCTTTACAAGTTTAACAAATTATCTCAAGCTTGCCAGAAAAACTTTCATGATGACTTCATGTTTAGAAGAAACCTGGATACTTAGAAGAAAAAGATACTTGGATCTCTATCTCACAACAAAGGTAGATTACCATTACTTCAATAGTTCAAACTATAGGCATTCAGTAAGGCATTTTATGATACTAGATTGGAATGGGATGATCCTACATTTGTTTATGCAGCTTTAATACACAAGTAGCTAAAACTGGCAATAAATGAGAATATAAATCTTCTGCATATTATCTAAGCCCATTATTTTGGGGATTTACAGCATCCCATGCAATGACTTTTATGTCAATAAATCCCAAGGCGATTTACTAATCATGCATATGGGAATTACTTATTCACCACTAAGGTACAATCACCTGCTGTTTGGAAAATAGTTCTTGTTTCACAGCGGAGAGAAAGAAAACAAAATTGCTTTGGGGCAGGATGTGATAAAGAACACTTCTATCAAGTGACAAGGAACGGGTATTGCATAACCATCTAAACCAAAAATCAGCAACGGTGCCCCTACATTTTTTAAAAAAAAAACCAAAACCAAAAAACAGCCCAAAATCTTTGGATTATTAAGGGCCACAAATAATTTTTGTTTGGTAATACCAATCATTTCACATTCCACTCTTTTGTGACACAGTAAACTCCATTACCATAATGCAACTTATTCAATTATCTCAGCAATCACTGACTTCTGTTTGTAAAACTCTTCAGTTTTCCTTGGATGTATCTCATTCAAATACTGACCATGCTGGAACTGCTTGCTTGGCTTTCAGGAGGTCTGAAAATACCACAGATAGTAGTAGGTCCAGGAAAACTACTAACTAAGTTTAGTAACTTTGGATGAAACTTAATACTACTGTCATGTCAAAGAATGGAATGCATTACATTTGTGCTTAGCATCTAGAAATGACCTCTTTGACAGAATAAAAAATATCCTGAATCTTTCTCCCTGCATGACTAAATACAGAGGAACGCTGAGTACCTGTGTGGATAAAGACTTCAATTTGTCAACTGCTCCAACCTGCATGTGTGGCATTCCAATGCAAGACTCCAATTTTATTAGAAACTTCATTGTTCATTCCTATCCTGCCATTAAGGGCATGACTAGTCAAGATATGTTCATCTTGCTTTTCACTAGAAAGACTCTACATCTTATTATGAAAAGCTTTTTTTTCTCCCGTTTTCTCCCCATAACTTTCTTCCTGCAATCCTCTCAGAACAGCAGAACTTTTACTTTGAAGTTGAAATCGTGATAACTCCAGATTTAGCTTCCCATGACAATAAAGAAACTGCAGAGAAAAAATTACTATCAGTCATATGCCAACCTCATACTCAAGTGGAAATCTTATTTTACATTGGGAAGAGCTTGCCTATTAAATCAAACAATGATATTTCTGTGTTCTACACTTACCTTTGGCCTATAAGCTTTTTTTAAAAATCTGCCTACCACAGACACCACATGGTCAAAGTTTACCAAACCTGAATCAACTAAAACTTCATTTCAATCAAAGCAATTCAAGAGCAAGACATTTTAAAGTAACTGTACTTATTCTTTATACCAAAAATGTATAAAATCTAACATATACAAAATCAGAATTTAACTGTTTGTCACTCTCAGAGGAGAAATACTCTTCACATAAATGTATGCATTGTGTTAGCAATGAAGTGAGAAAATTGAATATGCTTTCTTTAGTTTACAGTCCTAATGCTCTGCATTTTTTATTTCCCATGAAGATTAGATGAAAATTATGTCTATTTTGTAGGAGATTCTCAGCATAGGACTAGATGAAGAATTAAAAACTAATAAAGACTTAAAAAGAATTAAAGGAAATTATTTTATCACCTGCAAGCTCCCAGCAGCACTGGACCATAAAGTACCCAGCAGAAAATCTGACCAAATGCTATGGACATTCATATGATTTCAGAAATACAACACATTGGAGTACATCAAGAAATACTTAGTGATCTAAACGGTTAATTTTTTATTTGCCACATTATTTTAGTGGGTGAATGATCACACAAAAGGTAACATACCATTTACCCAACACAGTGTTGTGGCAAAGGCAGGCTGTATTGGTGGAACAGCTCAGAATGATCTGCATACCAGCTGGAGCTAGGCAGGATGACAGCAATCATTGAAAATATTGCACACATGGTTTCACCAGGATACCCTAATGAAAGCAAACTTTATCACAGAGAAACAGCTGATAGTTATTCTAGCATTTATTAGGAAAGTCCAAGTTTTAATAAATTTTCTAAAGAAAACTGGGCAGAATATATCAATCTGGTAGCTTAAAAAAAAAAGTATTGCATTATAAATACAATATCTGAAGGAATGTGATAATCTGGAATTTTATTTTAGGGATGCTGATGTAGCCGTCTCAATAAGGCTATTTTATTGTTGTAACTAAGTTGTAAAATTTTCTGCCAAAAATGCATTTATATTTAGAGAAAAAAAATTTTAAAAAAATGTGCACACAAGTTTTAATCCACATGTGGGTCAGTAATGCCCCTACACTTGAGACTGCTAAATATTCTAGGCCCCAACAGCAGACAGATCACCTTTGAATCAACTCTAACCTCAAGTTACCTTGAGATTAAATTGCATTTCTACTGTATACTCACGTTGGGTTCATTATAAGTCGACGGAAGAAGTAAGTCCAGGTGATATAATCCATTGCATCCTGCTTAGATGTAATAGTTCCAGCAGCAATTTCAGCATTCAAGTGGTCAGCCAGCACCTCTAACAAGCTGAAGAACAGGAAACAAAAGGATTTAGCTGACTTTACAATCACAAAGACAGGTAATATATTTTGTAGAGTTGTCCATTAAAAGGTTTATTACTTTTAATCTGAAAATATTATATATTTATCTTCTGGTAAAACAGAAGAGGGGAAGAAGGGGGAATGTAATTGCAAGGTCAGTCATCTTCTTTACATAATAGTGGAATGAAGCTCAAATTATTTTTTGATTGGACCAAGAATGCATGAATTTAAGTAATTCATGGAACATATTCAGATGGAGCTACTCAGTGGTAACTTCTGAATATTGTATGTTGACCATATGATCATGCTGATTTAATCCAATAGTGAATCATATGGAAAGAAAAACAGGAAATGAAACAGTGGCAAGAGCTCTGCTAATACTTGACAAATACTTCAGGGCTATTAAAATTACATCAAAACTGCTTCCCCCAGATTTTGCCTCATCTTCATCCAATGTAAAAAAAAAAAAGAAAAGAAAAAAAAGGAAAAATTTAAAAAAAGGAAATAAGAAGAAAAGAAGAGCAGCTACTTTTACCCAGAAAGATCTAAACTCAGAACGGAATAATAAAAGCAGTTTAAAATGATTCTTAAAAAATAAAATACTCAGTCATTAAACAGAACAAAGACCTCCATTAGGGTATCTAATGAGATCATGCTTGGCTAGAGTTCAATCAGAGAATAGCAAATATCCTTAAGGTTCGACCTAATTTTTCTTGTATTATATCCTTTTTCTTCTCCCACTATTCTTTTCCTGTTGCTAAAAGTAAAGAATAATTTGGCAGGAGTAGCTGCTTTACTGCTCTGTACACTGGTGACTGCATGCTTCTAAGGGTCAGAACCACAGACATTCTACACAGATTGTCCAACAGAAACTGGACAGATGATTCAATAGTTATTCCACAATAACAGAATTCTGGTATTTCTTTTGTTTCTAATGTGCTGTGTTTCAGGCCCATGATCAGGGAGAGCACAAGACTGTTATGAGTTGAGTACTTGAGTTACAACTAATATGTAAACAATGGCTTCTAGAAAACACAGTAATTGAAAAAAAATGAAGTTTACTTTTACAAATAGGAAATACTACACAGAGCTGATAAATCTGCTCTTTGGTAAAACAGATGGGAATACATTCCAAAACTAAAAACCCCCCAAAAAACCCCAATAAGACTCTCTTTGAAGATATGAAACTCTTACTTGATCATAAAAGAGACCAAGACCAAGTTAACTGGTTCACAACCTACAGAGAACTTAACAAGATTAATATATGACTCTTCATCTGCAAATGTATCAAATAGTCTCTTTTTACAATAGAAGATGGAATATATCAGAACTACAAAGTAAATATATACATACAAACGGAGATACTAGTAACACAGATTATTTATAGTCTTCCAAAAATGAACAAAGGTGTAATTACTACTGTTATATTGAAGATATGGTTTCTTTATTCAGAAACACCACTTCCCAATGAATAGAGATATTTCTTAGTTTATATTAATGCTATGCAGTCTGGATATATCACCAATATTTTAATCACACCATTCTTTTCACTAATTAGATATCATTTTGAAGAAGTTCAACTCCTAGCCTTTTGTGCTAAGTGCAATTTTTATGTTAAAAAAGTGTGGTTTTCTAAGGAAATGAAATGTATGTTTCCACGTTCTTTGTTTGCAAAAATTGTGTGTCTGTCTGTGCACCACAGAAATTAACTTTCAAATACACCAGACCATTTCGACTACATTTCAAAGGTGAATTGCACTCCAACAAATTTCCTGAGCTGAAAAAGATCCCATTATTGCTTATGTTGAGGGATAAAATTTCCTTAGGAGAACAATACTGTGAATTCTTTGTCCCTGAGAAAAGCTTTCACTAATGTTCATGCTTTATTAGATGTCTGAGCATTCCTCCATTAAACATTCCTCTACAGGAGACCAATGTAACTAGTTGGGCTTCTTGTTGAACAACTAAAGTATACTAAAAATATCAAAACCAAGGCACAAATTATATTATGTTGGGGCAGCAAACTTTGCATCAACTAGGTTCCAAGAGGCTGCAAAAAGGTGGTGTTCCTACATTTCTGACAAAAATATTGCAATTTTATGGGGAAAGATATGCTAAAACTGTATTAGTAAGAGCTTACAGCATGAGGAGCTCTCTTTGAACTTTGGAGATTTTCAAGAATGTGATACCTATAATGATACAAATATTCTTTGTAAAAAATGCTAGAAACTCACCTTGTTTTTTTCCTACTGGTAACTTGTCATGGAATTTCAAAGACGGTTCTGGGGATCATAGATAGTTGTCCTAAACACTGCCCTTGAAGAACAGTTTGTGTTTTCACATGTCTGAGACAACACCCAGAAACAGAGAGGCATTTGTAGTATGGTAATGGAATGGTATTGGAATGGTAATGAGCTCATCAGTGCTTCAAAACTCATGGAAGAAAGTAATTTTCTGCATAAAGGTGGGTAATTCCTTTTTGCAAATTATCTTCCTCCTGACCCCAGTATTTAGGAGATATCCAGCACAGGAATTTTGTTTCCCTTTCCTCTATCCCTCATTTACAGTATTGTTTATAGTTTGATCAGCTTTTCTGATTGCTTTATCTTTACCTTGACTCCACTGGGAAAGGTTCATAAAGGAATTTTTTGTAGAAGTCTTTCTTAATATCATGAACTAGAATGACAGCTTTTCCTTGGTCATCGAACTGTGGTCTGCCAGCACGCCCCATCATCTGAAGTACATCTGCCAAAGAGACAATTATGTATAAACCAAATATTTGGATCTATAAATAAATGTAGTTATATTTGTATTATACAAAATACAGGTTTTTTGGATTACTTTGGCCTGGTATGCCCTATTGTCTTTGACATATCTAACTTTTTTTCTGTCTCAGTAAAGTTATGATGAACTTCTTTCTGTCAGAGACTATCTTCCTTAATATTTAAAGACCAGCCATTGCAATAGAATCCAAGCTAATATCTAATATAAATTGCTTCTACTCTCCTTCCATTCCACATCTATCCCTCATTCAGTCACATGAAATTAAAGATGATGAGTAAGAGAACTCATGCAAAAAAAAAATAAAATTGTCTATCATTTCCTAATTTGACTTCACACTTATACAAGCTCTTGGTATTGGCTTTTCTACTAGATATGCTTTCCTAGGTTTGGAGTATTTTAGAGATAAAATGGTACAGGCAATTTCTAATTACTGAATGCAATGATATTTACTGCTCAAACAAGTTATATTAGTTATTATCACTAGAGTAGAGATGGTTTTGCATTGTATGTTGTCCCTACATCACATCACAATATACTGATTTAAAAGCTGGTTCACTTAAAGCTCACTTCTACTACTCCACCTACACACTATTATTTGTAAATACTAATTAATGACTTCTATAAACATTGAAAATGCTAGTTTATGCAAAACATGCTCAATTTGCTGCCTGGCCACAAGGATAAGGATGCTTATCATCTACTTCTGTGTCTTCCCTTCATTTGAGAAGTGCATCTGTATAGGTTGTTTTGTGTCTCATTCAACAGCTCAACAGCTCTGAATCCTTTCTGGTACTTTCAATGGCTATTTAACTTAGAAGAAACAATGGAAAGTAATTAATAAGTTTTACATTTTATTTTAAAAGTTTTTATGTTTTGTGTATTCCCTATGAGCTCTATCATACCTGCCCAACATGTGGCTTACAGTACCTGGCATTTTGAAAAAAGATTTCTTTGAGTTAAGAATTAGTAAGCTTTTCGCCGAAAGCTCCATTGGGAAAGGAAAATTCAGAAAGTAAAGACTGGGATACAGCAATTGACCATAACAGGAGATACAGACTGCCCAATGGTGAATTTTTACTAATGTATTTTAACTTGTGTACTGACTTGTGTACAGACAGCAATGTTTTTTATCAGTTGATTCCTTTTGTTAATTTAGGAATGACATTAAGATGTAAAATGAAACTAGTTTAAATCTGCTGCTTCTGAATAGGTATGTGCACAGGAGGGCGATGAAACAAGTTCTTGCTATTCTGTGTGGGGAATTAAATTGTGCATAATACCATATAGGAAATGGTTTTACCAAAAATGTCAGGAAATTATTTTTGCCAATATCCACTATGTAATTATCCAAACCCAATATTTTCTTTACTGAATATATGTTGCTTGGCTGCTTTTAATCACTGGACTAAACTCTTGAAACATTAAATATGATCCCACTGGCTGACTAAATAAATGACTGTTAACTGAGAAAAAGCCCTCCCCAAAACCTCTGACTTCACTCAAAGAAGCATTCTTGCTTATTTTGAAACTGCTGAAGACTCCAGAGTGATTAATTCTGCCCTCAGCTGCTTCCTTGGAGCCAAATGCATTCCTGACACAGAAAGGTAACTTCAGTAGGGAGAAGCCAAGTAATACCATGATGGAACAGTGAAGGCATAACTTGAAGGCAGCATTAAAGACAGTATTGTGAAACTTTTGGAAGTATTTCAGAAAGAAATTAATTACACTTTCATTTTATTGCTGCAGCAAAACTGTACTACCTATCTACAGAAGTTCCAGATGCATAAATATTCTCTAGAAAGTTAAAAATAAAAATGCTTTTGGCAAACCACACCACATGTTTCTTCATAAAATAAGGAATCTGCATTTTCTTTTGCAGTGCAGACAACAAAATCTGAATGCTTCCATCACAGATGGTGGGATTCCATCCACCCCCTCCCTCGCCTCAAGTCTTATTGAAAATTCAGGAATAGAACAACACCCAGCATTGAAGTTACCTGAATTAAAAAAGGCAGTAAAGAGTGAAAGTATCAGCACCCCTAAAGCCTTTGTGCAAACTTGAACAACAGATTTCTAAAACAGCACAGTAAGTCTGAACTGTTTATTGAGTTTCTGATTTCTTTTCAATATATTATTTTCTCTATTACTGATTTCTGACAGTGCGACAGATTGAACACAAAATTTAAAACTTCCATTTATTTCTTTTCTCGCCACTTTTCCTCATTCAGTAATAAAGCCAATCATCACCGTTCTTCCAGCCGGTATGAGCGCGATATGATTTCGCTGCAGAGACTGTTTTCACTAAGTTCACATCAGCCAAAGTCTGTCACAAAATACAAGTGTGCATGGCTAAGATCCCAGGTCAGACCAAAATCTTTGAACAAGAGAGCTGGTCTGGAAATTGATCCCAAGTTTCCTGCAGAGCACTAACCACTATATTAAGCTCTATGATGGGTTACTTGAAGAAGTAACCCCATAGTATTTTCAGTTTGAGCTTTTTTTCATTACTAAACTTCTCTTGCTCAAGAGACAGTGCATGGCTATAAAGATGCGAGCTCTCTATTTACCTAACAAATACCATTTAGATTTTCCTTAGGTGTACACATCACTAGGGCAGTATAAGAATATTTAATAATAAACTTTCTCTTGTGAAAGGGAAAACGGAACAGGAAACCTGGAATAAATTTAGCTTGTCCTCATTCTTCGAACTTAGTACCATCCAGACAAATATTCTCCCTGTGTGAACTCTGAAAAAAGTTCACTTTCTTAAGCTTGTCAAAAACACTGCAGAACAGTTCATGAAAACTGGAGTTTACCAGAGCCAGAAAGCAATGAAAGTCTGTATCAAGCTAGAAATTAAAATATTTAATTTGGCTCCCTATTTCTGAAGTATCCCTTATATCACGGAATATACCAGGCCAGTAAAGGTTTTTTGTATACTACCAAGTCACTATGTATACATTTTATTTTCTCATACACGTGTGATTCAACTGTTGCATTTCAAACCACGGCTAAGTTTACTGTTAAAAATTTGTTTCTATTTAGAAAAGGTTTAAAAAATGAAAAAAACAAACTGGATGCTTGAAAACTTCCTTTTATACATTTAACTAGTTAATTAGATATGGCTTTATATTGTCCCTTTAATTGTTTAATGTCTATTTTGGGTGATACATATTAAAGGAATTTAGTATGAAAAAAGATTTACAAAACAGAAACATTTTCATTACTGCATTAAATCTGAAGAGTTCTTTTACAATTTGCATTAAATAAAGAAACAAACCCTTACCTCATCTCTCCTAGCCTTTATCCAAATTCAGTAACGATCAATTACTAAATAATTCAGATCATTTGCATATGCGTGAAATATATTTCAGCATATGAACATTTCCATAATTTATGTGAGTACCTGTAATGGGATAATCCACGTAACGCCTTGTTTTTCCATCATAGTATTCTGTTCCTTTAACAATTACTAAATGAGCTGGAAAATTTACACCCCAAGCTAATGTGCTTGTGGCAATAAGAACCTAAGACAAAAAGAAAGATTAATGAGGTATATGTAACAAAAAGCCAACTTTTAAAATTCCATGTAAAACTCATTATGGCAGGATTCAAAAAGAACATGTGTACCTGGATTTTGCAGTTCACAAACAATTCTTCCACAGTTTTCCTGTCCCTTTCATGCAGACCTGCATGGTGCATACCTATTCCAAAAGCAAGTGTCAGCTTCAGATTTGAATCTCTAACTGTGACTATAATGTCATTCATCTGTAATAGAGAGAATAATTGCATACTTTAAAACAGATTAATCAGAAAGTTTAAACTTTTAGGTTTCTTATCTTTATTTTTTTTATTTTTGTAGCAATGTTAATTTGCTCAATGCTGTTTATACAAGCAGGAAAACAGAGCCTTCTTCAGTCTCTGAAAAGACTGGTTTTGTCTAAAAAAATAAAACTATATTAACAATGGGGGTGGAATATAAAATGCACATGACTTTATTGACATGCTAAGTAGCACAGACAAGGAAATGAAAATGCTGAAAATATCTTGACAGGTCTGGCAAATACTGTGCATTCTGTTCTGTGTTTGTTTAATGCAATCCCTAGTATCAAAGGGGTTAGAACTGATATAAAAACACAGCAAATCCCTGCAACCAGTAACATAGTAACAGTCATGAAAAATAAATTTGGCTCTCTCTAATGCCTTTGAACAATCAGACAGTTCCTCAGTTTGATAGTTTTACAATTATTATTCATCAAGAAAGCTTCCTATTCACATGCTGAAATGCAAATTAATTTGAAAGTTTCTTTTGAGTGTGAGTTTGTAATTTATAGACTCAAACTCTGTAGTAAAATCCAACATCTACTAAGTGTGTTCATTTAAAACTTTTAAAAGTCCAGATAAAGAGCTATTTTTATTACTATTACTTATTTTTTCAAATCTGATGTCAATGACTACTTGGAATCATTTTCACTACTATCATTTTAAGTATCTTTCTTGCCTACATGTTCAAGTCATAAACTTGATAAAAAGCTTATTTAGTTTTGTAGACGACCTCTATGAAAAGCCTCTTAGTAATAACAAACAAAACTGTCTTGTTAAGAGATTCTACCCTTCAGAATTATTTTTATTGTTTTATTTCTAAGGTAATTTATTATTTTATGTGATTTTAATATAATTATAGCCAGGAACTTTAAAATTTATGTTCTTATTAGTGGTTTCCTGGTGCCACCAGCAGTGGCATGATGATATTGCATATTTAGGGAAGCATCATTTATGGTCATGGGAGGTATAGCCAAGGTTAGAGAAAAAATAGTAGCACAGAACATATTAGTCAGGGTAACTGAATAATTTGGACCTAGTATTCAGCCTCATCTCAGCCTGAGTTCTCCAAAGTACTGAGGTATGATACCTGTATGACTACAGTGATATCTTCATTTCTGCTTAGGACTCTGAGGTGTTTCATTTCTGATGTTCAAAATTGTAACCTCTCTATATATTTCTTGTGTTTTATAATTTTCAGACCTTAATGTGAATAAAATGATTCACATATCTAAACTCAAGTAACATGTTGCTACTATT
The DNA here is from genome assembly GCA_013397895.1 of Origma solitaria. Taxonomy (NCBI): domain Eukaryota; kingdom Metazoa; phylum Chordata; class Aves; order Passeriformes; family Acanthizidae; genus Origma; species Origma solitaria. The sequence continues at coordinate 2,090,837 of VZRL01000412.1, read as the reverse complement.
ATAAAAAGAATCATTAAAAGGTACAAAAAAGCCAGAGAATATCACAGTCCATATTGAGGATTTAAAAACAAACAAACCAACAAACAATATAGATTTTGTGAATCAATCAACTTTGTCAGGAAGAGCAAATTGCAAAGCATTTTAAAAGTCTATTTGTTGAAGTAATCTTGACTAACAGAACCACAACTGATGGCAGTAACAGAGAAACCAATTTAAAAAAAAGATTGTTCAAGTTTTGACAGGTCAATAAATTTGATCTGTCAATGGAAGCTCCTAAACTTTATTTCCCCTCACAATGCAGTTGGCTGGATGTTCCTGAGAGTTTCCTGTACTATAAGACATGGAAGGTTTGTTGTATAAACTGATCTAGCACATATAAAAGAAAAGGGATGCTTACAGAAGAAAAGAGTGAAAGGGTTTATAAAACTGAAAAGAAAGGGAGCAGAAAGAAAAAAAGAAACCAAGTGAATTGAGAAGTGAAGAGGGGTAAGTCCATTTAGGAAAGGGAAGCAAGAGGGGTAGATAAGTCGAAGAGAGTAAAGAGCTGAATGAAAGGAGGATATGTTAAAGGATAAAGTTTATCTATCTAGATACAATCAGCAAACCTTTGATTTCTCTAGTCAACATGTAGACATGTGACTGCAGTGTAGACAACATGAATTATGACCCATCTTAAGGAGTTTTTCTTTTAAGACTTAAAAATATCTGGATAAAATGAGAACACATATACTGTTTTCTCTACAATTATGACCATCAACATACAATACAAAAAAGATTACCAAACTTATTAATGAATTTTTGCTATGGGTTTATTAATTGGTACTGGTACTGTATAGGCTCCTGACGCCCATGTACACACTTTGAGAAATAATAGCTATATATATATATTTAACAGGAAATTAAGATGAAAAAAGCAGAAAAAAAAGGTAAATACGTGAAAAATAAACAAAAAAAAAGCATTTACATTTTACTCAATTTCTGCGTTCAAGAACTGATAAAAGATACTACATTGCTGAATAAAATTTTCTTCTCCCCACCAAGAATCAGCACCTTATGATAGTTATGTCTTTAATGTAAGGGAATGAGCCAATTCCTAAGACATTTATTCCATTATTCACATCAAAAGAACATAATATTGGGAAAATAATGAATCTAAACTCCGTTTTCTTCTAGAAGAGTTCAGGGATCAAATTAGCTGATTGGGATTAGTCTATAGCAATTAGACTGCTCCTTCAACACATGGGATTTTACACTGGGAGCTATTTCCAGTACAGAACCTGAGCTAAACCTTTCTGCCATATAGTTGCCAGCATAAAACATCCTAAATTCACACTGCTGAGAATTTATTCAAAGATGTTCTTGCTTTTACAATCAGCGGTGGTTATTTTTTTCCCCCTCTGACTTGTATTACAGCGGCAGCCTGTGGTGCTGTTAGTCATACCTGCAAAGCAGTGTAATTTACCACAGGAAACCTAAAGAACCCTTAGCAGGAGCACTGGCCCATGTACTGCTATCCTGTCATTTTAGCAGCAGGGAATCCTAGTCATTTTTAGCTGACCCCTTACTTTCACATAAATCATTGTAATAAACGTAACTGTTTTACCCATAGGCACAATCCAAGGCTTAAAAATCTCGTGACAGTTTGTTTAAAAATGTAGCTCCCTTATGTCAGTGTAGTGTAAGATTATTATAACTTTCTATTAAGAAATAATGGCACAATTAATAGGTTCATTAACCAGAAACAGACACAGCACTGTGACTATAAAACAAACCTAATGTATCTGCATTGTTATGACTCAATTACTATTTATCTTTCTGAAAACAACTGTAATGTTGTTTTACTCATAGATGAGTAAATAAAATATATTTTATCTTACGAACAGAAAAAAAGTATATTAAAATAATACAAGGAAATATGCATTGTATTGGCATTAGAAAATCCTGCACAACACCAAGGCAGGAAACTTAATGCCTGGAGGGATTTTTCCCTGGACTCATAGGCAGGCAGGATCAGGCCCATGCTGAAAGGTTTTGCTCTCCTTCATAGGCTATTTTTTTTAATGAAGAAAGAAAAATATCTCCTGAAAACCAATTTGGGAATCTAGTAGCATTGCAAAATATTTATTCTAAAAAATAAACTTTATTTCTACATTTTCTATTTTGATTTCTGAACAAGCCAGATTTTTCCCCACTAAGTAGTAATTTTCTTTGTTCCTGCACATATGTAAACTGTTGAACCATTTACTTTAAGCTAATAGAACTTTTTTTTTATATTTTAAATTTATTATACTTAAAAAGCTTTTGTAGAAAGATAGGATTCCATTTAAGCAGATACATTACCCTGTGCCTGAAATACATTCCAGTCAGAGTATAATTCAGCAAGCTGATGACAATGCTGGCTCCAAAAGAAAGGAGGAGACCAGATTGGACAAGAATGAGCTAACAGATTGTGCAGCCCAATTCTGTCCCTTTGAGTGTGATATATTGTTTCAAGATGCTAAAACCCCATACTTTCTCAAAGCATATCTGTTGTGCTGGTTTTCCCATTTTCACAGAATCCTCATTATTAGTACTCTCTACTCTTTTCAAAGCACGTCAGACTCAGACCATATGCCACTGAATAATGCTTATCAATTGTCTAAAATGCCCAATAGAAGAAAGATCTGCCAAACAAAAGAATCGTGAAAGTTATGAAGTCTTTTACAAAAATAATTACATATTTCACATCTGCTACAGATGTTAAGTGAAATAAAAACATCTCCTTGTTATAACTAAATGTTAATTTTTATGACACACTTTTGTGTCATAAAACCAACATCTTGTAGAAGGAAGTTGAACTTCTATAATGAGTGAAACACTTAGAAATCATTCTCGGGTACCATCCTGATCTTTAAAGGCAGAAAAACCAATCATCTTACAAAATATATATATATGGCTTATACTTCAGAACTATTCCACATAGAACAAGATGCCTAAAACAACTCATACAAGATTATTCAAGGAACATTTTCAAATGTGGTTTAAACAGTTGAGATATATTATTAAGTCATATTTAATAATACATAATACTACATTAAAGCATAATAATATATTAAAACATTTAACACTAAAAGACACATTTAAATGACAGCAATATTCCCATTCATGACACAGACCAGATTCATCTATTTCTGTTTTATAGCACAACATTACCTCAAAACATTAACTTGGAGATAATAGGTTGTTTGATTTAAAGGTTAGAGACAGAAAAGTCATCTTTTGTCTTTCCAAGGATTCCTAGGATTTTTTTGTTGGTTTTGGGTTTTTTTGTTTGTTTGTTTTTATTAACAGTGCAAACCAGAACTATTGGTAAAATATAATTCACATTCACATAATTTAATTCACATATTAATTCACTGTGTTTCCACACAGTGTACAAACACACATGTACTAATCCATAATTAGTGCACATATATTTATACACTCACATGCCTAAAATGGCAAAATCAGTATGGGTCTGATTCATTCTTTTGGAGTCAATGAACGTCCTTCACTCAAGGGCCCTTGAATTTGGTGGAAGCAAACTATTGCCTGATATGGATGCTATTGGATATTATTGTAGGTATGGTTGTGCTAAAGGAGATTAGTTATTTCTAGAGATTTTATAAAGAACAGTTTTAACAAGATGCAGATGGCAAATTGATGCAGAAAGCAGAATGCAAAAATTATCGTGGTTAAAGTTAAAACTATGTACACTGGTACATTTTTTCTCCCTCCTTGCACTGTAAATATTTAAAAAAAAATAAATCCAAGTATCTGGACAGGGAATAAATTTCTAAAGAAACCCCACCAAACAAATAAGAAAACACCCTGCTTGTCTGCTGGTGAGAACTGCATTCTATCTTCAAACAATAAACCATAAATACTACTTTTGTACTTTTGTTTTAGGTTAAAAACAAAAAGCTGTAACAACATTAGAGAAAAATAAATAAACTGAAAACTTCATTCTAATAAATTAAGTTGTAAAAAGATTGCAACATTTTCTGCCTCCACAGATGTAAATGCAATTTCTGACAGAGAAGGACTTGTTCCTCTTTAGCCAGCTCCCAATGTAGAACAGTATAACTGATCTTACCCAAGCTGACCATCAGAAACTGGTGGCACTGTCTGTTTCTAAAAGGATAATCTGAGCTATCGTCCCTTTCAACAAGATAAGTAATGGGTCACAAGCTTGAACATGACAGTCCTGGCTCACAAGTCCCAGTTAGAATTTTAGCCAGGAAGTGTATATTTTAAAATCCTCTAATGATTATACAAGGAACCCAGGGTAAGCATAACATTTTCTTTTTCCGTGGGCATGTTGACATTGAAGAGCAAGAAAAGAAAATAAGAACTACTCTATTTACAGATGCAGCCTCCTCTTTGAGATGCAGCGCCCATTCACATTTCTGTTACGATGCACCTGTGCCTCAGAAGTATAATCAGGACAATCTTTACCGAGTGAGGTTTAATGAAGAGTCCTTGCTATTATTGCAGATGGAAAGAAAGAGAGCTTCTGCTGCTGCTTCTTCACTCTTCGGTGAAAAATAAACTCAGTCTTGGGGCATATTGTAAGAGGGATAAAGAGCTCATTTTGGAATGTGCATGGACAACGCACCTTACAGAAAAATTAAAAAACTTCTCTAAGACTCCAAAGGCAACTATTCTACCTTCTCCTAGAGACTGCCCACTGATACTCTGAGTAAACTGTAGCAGTCTTGTTTAAATCCTGAAGAATGTCTGCATATGAAATTGGAAAATGTAGGGGTGAGCTTTAAGGCATCAGCTACAAATCCTGGTAAGCAGGGCATTTCAACATTATTGGAGGCTTCCTTGGTCAGAGAAAAGTATATGTAGTACATGAGGTCTTTGAGTAGTCATTTCTTCACAAAAAGCATGCACATAGCCTGAAACTTAGTTGGATAGAATCTATTAAAGAAATTTAACTATTGTAGTGCAGCAGCAGGTCCAGCAGAACCAGAAAACTGACCACTAGCAGAAATGGCAATTTTCATTACGTACTGGCCAGTTTTATGAAGACTGAATGCTGTCTCAGCTTTCTGAATACCTTTAAACTTTCTGAATACTGTAATGGGTATGAGCCAAAACCTACACATCAGACATGAAATTCAAGAAAAGCATCCAGGAAGAACCATTCCCAAAACCTAATGGAGCTGCCCATAACATATACATTTTTCAGTAGATGCATGTATAACAAAATTCCTTCTTGACTATAATTCAGTGGCACCTGTTAGATACTGACTCCTTTGAGGGAAAGAACACCATGTATTATTCCTCCATGATCCATGCATGCTGGTATCTGCTTTGGTGGCAAGAGCTGAAGGGTTGTTTCTATATGCCACTTATACATACAAATATATAGTCCAGAAGGTTCATGCAAGTTCATGTCATTTGAAATATAACTGATTGATATATTTCCTGAATTTGGTATTTGGAGATGGGTGGCAAAAATGGAGGCGGATTTGCCTGTTATCTGAGAGTACTGTGAAAAGCAGCCTGGAAGTTTGTGAACAGAATCATTCATCACAAGTTTCAGACTGGAGCCTGATTTACCACTACAGGGAGAATCTCTTCAGAGAAGATGAGGGAGGTTAAGGTGATGGCATAGCTGATAATCAAAGATCCAGTATTGGTAACAATGAAATTAAAAAAGATCCAGTATTGGTCTCTGCTATATTCCAATCTCTCTCCTGCAAGGCTTCAATCTCTCTGATACCATCACAGAGAGCAACACAGAAAATTTTAATGGCTATAAGAACCTGTCTCTACCTCAATATCAGCCCTCTAGAAGCTGTTATGGATGGCGCTGTTTTACAACATTTCAAGAAGCCTTATGAAATCAACCCACTGGGAAGCTAACATAAACAGATGAACTTTCAGCCATCATGCAGCAAACCCAATTACAGCATTTAACAAAACTAACTAATGGGTTCTCAAAGGACTCTTATGTCAGCCAAAAATAATATTATACAAATAAGGCCAACTGAAGAAAAATGCCAAGGTCTGCTGTACAGCTTGCTAACTTTGTATACACCCACGAAAAATTTCATATATCTCAAAATACTTCACAATTAAGAATTACAGCTATTTTGAAAATAATTTGTCTGTAAGTCCCCCTAAAGGAACAGTGGTTGGCAAAAAAAAAAAAAAAAGTGAAAAACTGACAGAAAAAAATTTGCTGTTTAAAAGGCAACAACAATTTAATTCTTGTAACTGGTCCATTTTTATCCCATATGGGATTGAGAAACACTTGAAATTTTTGGACAAGGGTTTAAGATATGGAATACCTACTACAAAGTATTTGCTAGTTCTACTTTTCAAACTTAAAAGTGTTATAGTGATATGGAGAGAATTTTGTTTATTTCACCTAGCCTAAGCCTGACCTTAATATTACTTGAGGTTAATTTTTTTTTAAATTAAAGCCTCCCTAAATTATGATTAGGTTTTATTATTATTAGGTTCTTATTAAAGAATTAGGCTGGATATACACTATGTATGCAGCACTACTAGAGCTTTGTCCTTTGTTTCAATGTCAAATGGAACTCAGGCTAATCATGCTCATTTAAAACACAAAACTACAAACTAGTCCCATAATTACCCAAAGAAATGTCCACTTGAAATTGTGGGTACTTCAAACAGAATTGTGTTCTGCATAATAGTGGTAAGATATAACAATTTAGAACTTAATCCTCAGTCTTTTACATTTACGTAATCAGAGCTGAGTTACTTGGTAGGTATACCATGCTCCAAACATTCAGCTTATTAATTCAAATACAAATCATATGCAAATGTTATTAAACTAATAAATGCAAAGTCTGCTTGTCCTTGTTGGCTCCTGTTTCAGAACCTTTAGAGGCTTATTCTGAAACATGAAATTCAAAGACTCCTAATAGAAAACCCTTTTCCAGCAAGTGAAGAAGCTTCAGTTACAGTTCTTTTTGGAATAGCAGTGGCTTCCAGGACATGGGGAAACTATTCATATTAATGCAAGTCATTTAGGGCAAGCTGCCTGCTGTATATTCTAATTGCAGTGGAGATTACTACAGTAAACCAGCACAAGGTACTAGAGTACTCTACTAAGTAATAATAACTTGGAAATGAAATGTTTCCATTAGGTTCATGAAAATATTAAATAGAGGTTGTACAGCTAGAAAAGCTCAATCAAGCTGAGATATGTTTTAGTACTAGTAGTTTATCAACCATTTTCGATTTTAAAATCCATCCGAAACAGGAAGGATACAGATGTTATGCTTTATCTCTGAAAAAAATCACATTTTATTTTTTGGCAAAGAGCAAACAAACACAAACAATATAATCTGGAAACTTATAGTTTTTGGCATATAATATTTATAATTGTATAAACATTGATAAGACTGGTGATATGTAAATATTCATACAATATTCAACTTGCATTTTTTATTTATGATTTCTGCATTTTGCTGTTTTGGCCCTAAATTATCACAGAAATTCCTAGTAGAAGATTTGCGACAATTAGAAAAAGCTAGTCTCCAAAATCTAGAAAATCTGAATAGCAACCAAAAAATCCTGTTTTGCAGCAATGATATACTATAATCAAGACCATTAGTGCAGAAGGAAATAAATAATATGGTATTCAGAGCAGGTGCCGAACTGAGTGAATTAAATATAATCTGGTATACAGTTTGAAGAATGCCGATAAAAGAGAATATTGAATAGATGTTTATTATTTAGACATCATTCACGTTTTGCAGTAAACAAAAGAAGATATAAAAAAAGATGGAAATGCAATTAAAGATTACATTGCTTGAAAAAGAATAGGAAATAAACCTTTAGCATTGTTTAACATCTAAGTGTTTGACTTTGTAATCTTTATGTTCTTAAAACAAAGATATTGGCAGAAGCTTTCTTAACTTTTTTTTAATAGAATTGATTTATTTAATTGATATGCAAGACTGAACCATTGCTAAATGATTGGTTCTGGAGTATATCTACCTGTTTATGAATATAGATGGATGCATGTATATACATAGGTACATATATTCACACAGATATATATGCATATATATATACATAATGCATCTTATGAGAAGGGTGATTTTTATCCTAAAACACTGAAAGAGATTTGGTTTAGATTTCAGCTCAACATCTATATGTCACAGATGTCCAGCTGTAAACTTTAGAGAGCATTAGACCTCTTTCTTTTAGTCTTTGTCTTATCTTGGTATCAAAGACTTGCACCATGTGATATATGTTGTCTGGGACCATGGAAGTAGCACTAATAAGAGATACACAGGAAAAAACAAAGATAAAAGAGTTTGTGTTCTGAAGTTCAGCTCTTGCACAGACGCTTCTATAGTCTTAATGCTGACACTACTTTTAATAGATACGGAAATTTAGCATATGCACAGCTCTTTCAAGATCTACCCTCAAATGACTCTTTTGTTTCAGATTTTTTTTTTCCAAACAAACATCAATAAAATAGAAGCAAAGCACAAATAAGGAAGGTGGAAAGATTCTACCTCTCTTTCATCCATCTTCAGCCATTGTTTGGGATCATCCTCAGTGGCTAGGAAAGCTATGAGATCTAAGGCTGTAAGCCTTGTCTGACGTCTGGATGACACAAAAATAAGAACAGGCTTGGCTGGAGAATGACTTCGAATTGCTGTTGAGCAAAACAGAATTGGAGAATTAGACCCTTTAATGACAAAAATTAGAGTTTCGCTTTGCAATCCCATGACAGCTGATAGGCCTCTGCAGATGACATACAGGTATGTCTACTGAGTCTCTGTTCTGCTGGATGGATACAACTGAGGTGAGAATACACCATCTCTGAACCCAAGACGATAAAATTACACTTAGCTGAGTCTCAGTCAGTTTTCCTCGCTACTTCAGTGATGACTGTAAGCTAATTAAGAGAGCCAGTTTCAAAAAAAACCCAACAAAACACCACAAAACTTAAGACAAGCTTTCTAGACTTCAAAGCTTGGGAATTCCTCTATCTCAGCCTAATAGTTATGTTAATGTTTTTTCTACACTATTGGGGTATATTGTCTCAGACTAAGTGCCATGAAGGTCTAAAATTTGCTTCCTGCCTGACCCCAAGCTCAAACTGCATAATCTCGTATCAGCCTATGAAGGATCACTTCAAACTACCAATATCAGAAAGGGCAAAAAAAGTAGAAAGTGATTTTTCGATAGCTGCTGTGAAAGTGAGCATTACAGTGCAAGAGAACTTTGTTTCTGTTTACTAATTAGTCTGATATATTTAAACCAATTATGATATATTTAAACCAATTATGTTTTGGAACTTTTTTAAAAAGCTTTTTCTTGCTCAGCCCATCTCTGAAAAGTTTCAGGTTGCAGTGAAATTTTTATGGTCTCAGGAATAAGTATTGCCATGAAAATGCTAAAATAACCTTGTCTGTATCATGTCAAACAAGTGGGGAACAGAACCTTCAATAAATCATATTTATACAGATTTTCTAACATCAAGAAGCACTAGAAATATAAACAGGTGTACCTAGAATTTAAAATACTCTCTCTAAGCCACTTATAAATCCATTTGTGTGTTTTCTCATGTAATTCTCATTCAAGCAATTAAATTTATGTATTGTTAGTTTCTGAAAACTATTTCATACTGCCCCCCAGCACATATTGTTCCCCAGTCCATGAATACTACCCAGCATGTGCTCCTGCATATACACACACAATGCAGTTGTGAAATAATTGAAATAGGATAATTCATCTGTATTTATATCTTACAACTATATATGACAATATATCTATATATTTTAAAAGCCCAGCATCTAATGGATTTTTCTTGCTTCGGGAACAGGTGTGGCAGAATAGCCCAAGACAGATTTATTGCTCATTAGTGTTTTTGTACAATGCTCTTGTGGAGGTGTAAATAATCCGAGCTGTCAAGATTGGTCTCTAGTCCACAATCAATACTTTGCTTCTGTCATAAGGCTAATTAAAGCAGCTAAAAAGTCCCCTCACAAATGTCACCTCACAATCAACGGCAGTTCACATTACAAAATTTATTTTGGAGGTTATTTTTAATTGATATAATAAATATTCCTTATGCAACCAAAACAAAACATGTTCAAACAAAATACGAGAGAGTTTTTCTTAAATCTATACTGCTTGCCAGCTTGGTTAAGAATAAAAAATTGGAAACAGAAGCATATCTGGATGCACTACAAATTTTGAATTTTATGGTTATTGCTTTGAAACTAGAATTATAGAGGTTAGCCTGACTTGCAACTTCTGTTCACAATTTTTTTAATGCTCACATGCAGTGGTCCATATGAAAATACCTCAGCAGATTAATAATATGAATGGTTTTATTACTTTCTAAATTTCAAATATTTTTACACAAGTATTTCTTTCTGCTGTCAAACACAAAGAGAAAACACATTTTATTTCCCCTTCACTAACACTAATTTCATTCTTCTGTGCTAAATACATTACATTCCTCTGTTACATGTTGCATTTGCAGCACACTTTATGTTTCAGACAAATAGCTTTGGGCCATTAGGGGAGCAGATTCCCCCAGTACATGCCAAGAGAACATACAGTAACACATGTTGCAAATGTGCTGCAAATGAAGTGTGTAAAGTCCCTTTTTCTTTCACAGAAAGCAGGAGAAGGTCTAGGATCTTGGTGCTTACCCTGGAAAGCAGGTTTGTTCATGCTGGCCATGCGAGGACAGTAATGCTGGCCAGGGAAGCCCTGGATGTGCACCTCCAGAGGAACTGGGCGCACTGATGGTCGGAAGTTGAACAGACCCATCTACAAAAGAACATTTATTTCAAGTTTAACCTTGAATTAGCTTATAAGTTGCAATTTTGTTTTTTCTGCAGGACAAATACGTATCCATTTTCTAAAACTTTTTTCGTACCTGATTAATGTTTAGCCAGTCAGCAAGGTCTCTGGCATTTGCTAAAGCAGTGGATAAACCAACTACTCTTACAGGCTTCTCTGTGTGAGATGAGATAAAGTTTGTCCGAGACACAATGACTTCCAATACTGGGCCTCTCTCATCCCCTAGTAAATGAAAATTCAATTGAAAAACAGAGAAAAAGAAAAGGTTCAGATGTCAAAGTATATTCATGTCAGAAGTACCAACACACTTCTTCAAATTTCGCAATGATTCTGATGAAAAGCAGCAAAACATGCTCACCTAGAAGATGGATTTCATCTATGATAAGAATGGCAACTTTCTGAACATAGCTTCTGTTCTGCCAGCTTCTGCTGACACCATCCCACTTCTCTGGGGTAGTAACAATCAGGTCAGCTTGGGCAATAGCTCTCATATCAGGAGTCACATCTCCTGTCAACTCTACAACCCTGTAATCAAGAACAACAGTGGCTTGGCTTTACAAAGCTTAAAAACATCTTAATGTTCAAATATTTACTCCTTAAGTTCTTAAAAGAGGAAAGAAACAAAATTAGACAAAGTAATTTTGCTTCTTGTCAAATACATTTAACAGGATTTTCAAAATTGTTTTAAGTAGACAAACCTGTCTCTTTCTTTTCCCAGCAAATACCATATAAATATCAAATACCGTTCCCTGGCAAAACCACATAAAAAGAAGAGGACAAATATGAGTCCCAACTAATGGTTAGCTCTTCAAAATGAAGATAACATAATACTGGTATGATGTAATGTGAATCATAACATCCTGTCACAGACAGGATGAAAGCTTTCTAGAAGGCTACCAAGCTGTTGCATGCTGTTCTGCATAGATCTCTGGTTTGAATAACGAGGCCAAACTGCAGTGTGTACTGCATTTGCTGATGAAGGTCCATTAAGAAATTTCTGGTGCAGAAATTAGCCTGAAATTACTTTTTGAAGAAGATTAGCAGAGTTTTTCCAATTGTTTGCAGCATTTGCGAAGATCCATCATTTTAGATGGATCCATTTTAATGGGTTTTTGACATTTCAATGACACACTCTACACCCAGTTGAACATCTAACAAAAATTTCTCAAAGTAATGTGTACATTCTGTTCAAGATTTTAGTCACAAGTAATTGTAAATTTTCAAAAAGACATACTGCCATAAAATATTTTATCTCATTGCTGTGATAACAACAGGAATATTTCTGGCATTTTGACATACGCAGAGCAGCATCTCTTTCTCTTGTGGTGTGCTTTGAGCTTAATTTAGGAAAAAGGCTATCTTTAGAAAAGATGAAGGCCCTAAATAATGCATCCCATGGATAAAAATTTTAATTCAGGAAACGATAATTTTGGAAAGCATCAACATGACTGATATATCGTATAGATCATAAAGTAATGGCTGAGCTCCAGCACCTGAGAAGATCACCAGGAAATTAATGTTCCCAAGGAATAAAATTATATTAATTTATATATGAAGGACATGGTATAACTACAATTATACAGTTCATGCAAGTCCTGTATGTTCTTTAGAACTGAGGTTTCCAATGAAAGCTTATTTTAACTTATATTTTCAATTTCCAAGGATATTGTGGAGTGAAATCTGAGCTTCATATTTTTTATACTAGCAAGCAATGAGAACGAAAATAACTGGGTATCAAAATGTATCCATTTCTTAGTTTTGATTTTGATCTATCACTATATTTTTGATCTTAGTTTTGATTTATCACTACAGTGACTATTGATAGAACTTTTCAAGTACTAGAAATTTGAAGGACAGTATAAAACCAAACCCTTTTTTTAAAAACTCATAAGTATTTTGTAGATTTTATTCATACTTGATGAGTTGTTCTTTTGCTTCTCATTTCTCTGATTAGGTAAGGAGAAACATACTTTTTACCAAGCTTTTCTTCAATCCTAACTTTCCAGTCCTCAATCCTCTCACGGACGAGTGCTTTTAAGGGTGCAATATACACTGCCTGCAAAAGAAAAGCCACAAAACTAGAAGTTAAATAAGAAACATTTATTAAAGTATACATATAACACACAGTATTTGTGAGATTTGAGTATAGTCATAATTTATAAAATAAATAAGATCTGAGTCCCTTAAATGACCTACAGCAGGATTATATTTAAAACAGACATAATGCTCAAAAATACTGTTTTGTTTCCTTAACAATTAATAAACAAATAAATTCAGAAAAAGAATAATTTATTGAAATTGAAGTATTTATCAGACCTTTTAAAATCCAAACCCACTTATGTAAATAATGGGGTTTTTTTGCCATGACTATAAAATCTGCACATTAACGTTCTGGAACAGAAATAGTCCGAATTTCTAGCAAGCATTATTTACCTGATTTCTAGTTATGTCATTAAATTACTAAAACATTACCAATTAAACAAAAAAGCTGATTATCTTAAGCAAAATGTCACAATATTTTTCTCAGAGAAGCCTGCAGTGCAGAGAGGAATATGCTCACATGTACAAACAATATTTATGTATAGATTTATGGTTAAAAATTCTAAAGCTTTTGAACATGAAGAAACTGCTACATGAAGACTTCACATACATTCTTTAAAATATATAGCCAGGCTTTCAGCTTTACTAAAACCTAAAACATACATTCCTTTGAGAACTGGCTATTTTGTATTTTTAACAGATAAGTTGAAAGTGTAGGAGTGACTTGTTTACCTCATTTGGACTAATGAATTACATGAAGATATTTAAAATCAAAGATGATTAAGGAATTTATGTATACAATTTCTGTTAATGGAAAGGTTATACTTTTTTAAAATCTCCCAGTCAGATATGAAGATACTTTCCAAAGACTTTAAAGCTAAAATTGGTTAACTAAGACAATATGGCTAAGTCAAGAAACATATATATATATATATTCACTTTGAAAACAAAACTCCAAAAGGTGAGTTGTTCAGCTTTCAGGCAATTCAAAACAGTGAGGCAAACTTGAACAGAAAACTAGCTTGTAGTAATTAATTGTTACTTATTTGTTTAAATAATAGAGAGACTGGGCTAGTTGTATTCACATGGAAGGGAACTTATAGCTATAAAACAGTACTACTGCTAGTAGAAGGAGATTAAGGCAGGAAACGCTGTTAAATAAAGAAGAAAAGGAAATCCAGCATGCCTGCATGTCATGTTTGTCGATTTAACTCTAGTTGTCAACTGATTAAAATAAATAGTTGAACTAAAAGCATAACGAATATAATGCAGTACCATTTTGTATCCAGACAGATATAAATTGGAGAAAATAAAATTCAGTTTCCCATAGTCTTCTTCTAGACTTTTTTATTGCTGAAAAAACTCTCATAACAAAAGGATTCTAGTAAACCTATTTTACAAACCTTTGATGTGGGATACTTGTTAAAAACTCTAAAGATGGCTAATTCAGCTGCAACAGTTTTTCCAGAACCTGTAGGTGCTCCAAGAAGAACATTGCAGTCTGTGTGATAAAGGGTATGAAATATCTGTGTCTGGATAGGGTTGAAGTGTGTGAATTTGTACAGGACTTCATATTCACGATGTCCCAAGGCAGTGATAGGCAAAGGCTGAAGATCCAGAAGTTCTAAAACCACAAAGTAATCGTAAGTGCACGACAAGAGATGCCATGATATGACATAGATTGTTATGAAGATAAATACATTAACCAGTAATTTAGTGGAGAACAATTTACACTGGAAAATGTTTTACTTAATATCGCATACGACAGAGAGCACACATTTGACTAATTGTTCACTTCAATGAAGAAAAATGAAAAGTTGTTTTTATAGCTCTGAAATATTTCTGCAAGCAATTTTTAAGTCCCCTGATAGCTGTGAACCAGATATTTGCATATGTTAATCTTTTTCTTATAGCTGTTTTCCTTTTACCCTTGTAGTAAGTTCTAGCTCACTGTATTAGATCATATGTATGCCCAGCTTCTCATGATAACAGAATGTGGAGTATTTCAAGTTCAAGGGAAAAAGATCTCTTTAAGAAGGAAGGATTCTCTGGAGTTTCCAAATCGATGGAGTAATATAAATCAGATGAGTACAGCTAAATTTTGCATCTAATCCTTTAAATGTATAATTAAAGACATAATCTTAATAAATAAACAAGCAGCTTTTCAATATATGATTCTCAATATATCCTGAGGGCATCTGCTATCCAAACAATTAGAGATTGTGGAATTTGGAAGATGATATATACAACCAGATTGGATTTGGAATCCTACCAAATTAAGGAGACTGCAGTGATTCTGCTATGCAGATGCTTGCTTTGAAGTTTGCACTGTTTTTTTTTTTTGTGGCTGGAGGTCTCCTTGTCTTTTCAGGGTGCTTCACATTAAGGTATGATATGGGAGTCATAAAATCTACCAAGGCAATGATGCCTAATATTCTTCACATGCTTTTCACTGAGACCTTATGGCTGTTTTATCATTCCCACTGAAACAGTGATTTCTTGGGCTATGTTGAGGAGAAAGAAGGGGTTTTTTTGCCTAACAGAGCCTCTACGTACTTCATTGTTGAGTGGGAACCAGATGGGAATTGAAATCAATTACCATAAATCCTAGAGGCTCCATAACTGGTGATGTGTAAATATCTTTCTGTTTCTTCTGAATAGTAGTCAGTGATCAGTCAATTAGATAAAAAGGTTACACATGCTTTTCCAGACAGTGTAGGTACAGTGTAACAATGGCTAAACACTTCACAAACACATGTGAATTTATGCATGCCAAAGGACAACACCGTATGAGAACTGTGCATTTCTGAAGGCACTCACTTAGCAGACTGCTACATGAGCCAAATGTAATTACAGTGGAAAGGTTTTACAATGACATCAGGCCCAACGAATGTATAAAGCAATTTATGTATCCAGAAAAAAAGAAGCAAAACACAAACATATGCTTCTGTGCCAAGTGTTAAAGAAGGAGGGGGAGGGGAAGGCCACAACTTGACAAGACGAAATGTGATGTTCAGTGCTGTACCAGCACTTCCTATGATAAATGTATCTCAGCAAAAATAGTAAAATGTTTCATATTTTCAAAATTTTAGCATTCTTTGTTATTTGCTGAATGCCAGTTATAAGATACTCTAAGATTACTTTTAGCCAGACCAGAAGAAAAGTAATTCTTGCAAGCACTAAGCTAAGACACACTGTAACACAGGGATTTTCTTAGTTTTATGAGAGGTTCAGTTTTCTTATGGTGTATAGAGAGCCTGCAGTAACTAAAAGGTTGGTATTATACCGAGATGAAATGAAAATTTCTGCATTTTGTTCACAAATTGAAAAGTTTAGAGAGCTGGAGAAGAAGTACCACGAAGTGAAATTCCACAAACTTTTCTACAATGAACCAGGAGTTTTATTGCATAAAAATCCATAAAAAAACCCATTAAAAATCCCAATATGAGCAATATCAATTAAAGTAAAATGATCAAATTTGAAGTTACCTGTGTGGGGTGGATGTCTCTCTGGAAGGATCAAATGTTGAAAATTTATGATACATACAGCCTCTGCTCCTAACCATCTATCAGACACAGCTCGAATGTAATATTGAGAAGGAAGAGGTTCAAAAATTGGGATTGTGAACACCAGCAGCTGAGGTTCTTTAGTAATGACCTAGTGCAAACATGTAGAGAATAATTACTGCACAGACAAATCAGTAACTTGAAAAATCATATTTTGCCTCACCATAAGCATTGCTAACACAAAACAATGTATGCAGTTCCATGTGCTAAATGTTTACATCTTTATAAAATATTTCAGTGCTGGGAATGAATTTTGTTTCCTTAGTGTTCAAAGGATAAAAATAACGCTGGCTCTTCACCTTTTTCTTTAACAGACAAAACCATGACAGTCTTTATCACCTGAAAATAACTGTCCCAGCAAAGGGGGAAGAGAAAAAGGGACATCTGAGCTTAGAAAACATTGTTGTGGAAGTCCAAGCTGATCAAGTACATCTGAATTTGAAAACTGTACTGCTGATTTAAAAATCTGCTTAGGTTAAAATACTTCTTGACCTGACAAATCCACATCTCACTAACTTTGCTTTTGTCTCGCTATGAGATTCTGAAAGAAGTCCATTACCTGTTTCTTTTGAACAATGAAGTACTCTGAATGATAAATGTGATCATTAGTAGGGTCTTCTACCCAAATCCACCAGGGCTCTCCAACAGTGCCATGTACCTTTAAGAGTAGAAAAGATTGCTTTGTTTCAGTTGTAACAAGATTCTCCAGGTTTGCTAGGAATAGATATATATATAGGAATATAGGAATGTATTTCTGAATGACATAGGCTCATTACAGAATACAAAAATACAGAAATCAGAGGAACAGAAAAATAATTTTTTGAATTAGGTCAGTCTGCTTAAAGATTATGACCAATAGGAGTTTGCCTAAGGTACATAAATAGCCATGGTACAAATGCAACTAAAAAGAGTGCTTCAGCTGTTTATAAAAAGACTGAACCCCCAGGGTTCCCTCTAGGCTCCTAGGAAAGAACATCTCTTTATTCCTCCCTGTACTTCTACCTTTGGTTCGGTATAGAGGATTGTCATTTGCAATTGTCTGCTTGTTTTTCATTCGAAAACATTCTCTCTGGAAAAACTGGACACTAATTTGTGACATTCCTCTCCTCTCTTCCTCTCTTCTCTAGAAAGATACAGCAAGTGGATTCAGAAGGCTGTAGATCTAGCCATTGTTACAGGTGAAGTGAGAAGAACATAAACAGAGCTGTCTCTTGATGATTTCCCTGCCATCTGGCAACATCTCTTTTTAAAGCAAGGTTTTTGTTTGGTTTGTTGTGTACCTTACTTTGCAATGCCAGCAATGCCAGGTATCATAGCTAGGTGTGATGCTAAATTGAGGTTTTTTTGTTTCTTTGTCAGAATGAATATCCTTTGCCAATGTAAAAGCATTTTAATTAAATGTCTAGGCAAATAAGACAAATGCATAGTAAAGGAGTATGGAAGACATACTATTAAATGAACGTAGATTTCTGGTATTTCTGATGAGGACTGTGATAAGTTGCAAAACCAGGAGATGAAAAAGAAGTTGGAATTATTCCTAAACTTAATAGGAAGAAAGACAAAGTGCATAGTTGCTTCTAATGGCAATTTTAACGTTCCAGGAATCTGATATTGATTCACACAGCACACATTATTTTCAGCATAATTCATTACTGTGTCTGTGTCGGAAAACAGTCTGTATTGGTTTGTGAAGACAAAACTATGTACAAAGAATAGAACTAAGGTGATTTTCTTTCTTTTTTACCACAGTTGCACAATAGACAAATAGATGGACAGTCATTCATTTTCTTTACATTTGAATTTCACTTGCAGCTTCATTAGGAACTGAAGCAGCGAAACTGAAATGAGACACAGGTGAATCTTGAAAAGTGACAGTGAGAAGTCTATTATTTTATTAGGGTTTAGGAGCATTTAAGAGAGAAAAGAAGGATTAAGTTCAAATCTCAGAAATTTTATGATTAACTGTAATAGCAACCTAATTTTGGAAAGTCCCATGAAAAAACTGCATGGGGTAAACAGAACAAACTGGGAACAGCAAACGCAACATTTTCTCCAGTATTGATTCTCAAGAACTCTGGGGAGCTCTTAAGAACTGGCACATACCTGTACTTTTGGCAGCCATCACCCTAAAACTACGTTTGATACATGACTCAGCTAATTAATACTGCTTGCATTATTCTGCATTAGCGCTGGACTCCTCCTGGATGCACTAAGGTTTAATTGCTCTGTCTGGGTATCTTTATAGTCCTTTGCTTCTACTAACAGAATAAAATTTTTTCACTGGGATTTGGCTTACATGCTTTTACTGAACTTAAGGGCTTTGTGTACTGAAAATTAAAGCCACTAAAGATCTAGTTGATGTCATATCTCACAACTACAAAAAACATATATTCTTTCTCTTGTAATGTGAAACACAAAATTTGTGACAAGATCCTTATAGAATTAAATATCCAGGTAAAAGAAAAATCTTAGAACCATGAAATATTAGCCAAGCAGGGTATTTCAGCTGAGTATGTTATTTAAAGTTTTCATACCTGGTTTTATATGATTACTGCAACTCTTTGGATGGAATTTTTTAGCAACTAACTTTTGTACCAATTACAGGTATACCTGTAAGTTTCTACAGCCATCTTCTGAAAAGCTTGCTAAAATAATGTGATGATAGTGAAGCAGTTTCACACTGCAAATGCTTGAATTTGAGATAGTTATTCATTTTCAGAGACTATTAAAATTTTACAGCTTTAGTTATTTACTGTGATAGAAGCTTCATTTACTGAAGAAACAGGAAAATCAACACCACATTAGAGAAATAAAAAAATGAAAAAAACTTTTCCAAGTTTTTATGATTACCAATAAGCAAATTCACATAAAAACAGCTCCATAAACTTAATTGATAACACAATCATAATGTTTCCAAATCAATTATCAGAAAAACTGTATAAAGGGGTAATGGCAGAAAACAGATTTTTGACAACATTAGAAGTTCAGAATCAACAGTATAATTTTGTGTGGACCCCTTTTCAACTTGTAAAAATATAGAAGAACCTAGATTTTGTAGAAAAACCTAACAATGGATTGAGAAATTACTTTGTATTAAAATAAAGTTTATTACAAACAACAGTAATTTTTTTGTCTTTAACAGATTATAGGTAAACTGGATGAAAGACTGAACAATAAAAACTTATTTCAATCCTAAAAAGTAATACTTCTTTTCCCTTCTGAAGTAATGCACATAAATAAGGCAGAAAAAAAATTTCATAATTCATGTTAGGAATCCATTCAAATATTTCTTCGATAAATCTAGGTGGTAAACAAAATTAAACTTCCTACATCTTGATTGCTAATCTCCCATTTACAAGACAACTTGGTGAAACTTCCACAAGAAAATAAAACTCCTTACAGCAGGGAAACTAAATGCTAAAGTAATTTAAATGTTTGTGGAATAAAACTCTCATTCACTTACAATTAAGGTAAACTTGTAATCTAAGGGATTTTAAAATTAATTTTAAATGAAAGAACAAATACTTAATATCCACAATTCAGAATAATTTATCTTTAGCGTAAATCTCATAAGTGTAAAAGAAGAAAATTATGTTTGCTCACTGAGGTATCTTTTATGCCTGTGGAAAGTTTCAGAAGTAACAGCAACAATACAATGCCCCCATGTGGACATTTATGTTTCATTTAGATTTATCTTAAATGTATTTCTAATGAACAGATTCTGAATCAAAGAATGTGGGTATAGCTAAAAGTGCAAATGGTAAAACTGCTTTCATATAAATTTGCGCTATAAAATACTGATGAACATAATTCCAAACATATCTCAGTATTTTGTTCAGACAAGTCCCAACAGAAAAAAGGCACTGATACTGTGAATGTACACTTGTGAAGCCAGGAAAAAAGCAGAACTTGGCATAAATTAACTGCATTTCAAAGCTTTTCTGTGTTTGACATTCATTCTTAGTTCAGAGAGCTATTCATGTCTCCCTTTTTCTTGCTTCTCCTTTCTGGGCACATAACTCTAACCTGTGTGTGACTACTGTTAATATTCAGTATTAAGCATTTGTTTCAACACATTACATACAGCCCAATCTCATAAGGATTAACAGAAATAAAAATATGATCTTTGCCTGCATTCTTCAACAAAAGTCATAAAGGTCATTCCATTCCTATTATCAAAATTGTTTTTTAGATAAAATAAATGCCTTTTTTTTTTCTTATCCAAACAGCTATGGACTCCCAGTGATCACCTCCTTTACTGAAGCTAAACTAACGCTTCCTGTCCTGCCTCCTCCTCCCTCTTTTTTCACCTGGTCATTCCACGTGAAGTCGGGAGCGATGTTCAGCCGAACTCGGAGCACTGTGCGGGTGATTGGCTGGATCGTTGCTTCCATGATGATGGAGGGTATTTGATGGACACACTGTTTTACCTTTAACCCAATCTTCACATGATGCAGCATATGACCTGCCGAGAAAACATTAGGTGTAACGAATTTGCATTTCCAGGAAAAAGAATACAACTGTGACTTTCAAATAGGCTTTTAGAGAGAAGTATTATTGCTTGCTTGTTTTGCTCTTGGGTACGTAAATGGCTGACTCTCTTGACCTGGCATGTTGAATATTTTGTAATACTTAACTTGAATTAGCAATTTAGAGCCTTGAAAAATCAGTATTAACCCCCCTGTTGGCTATAACTAAGGGGTTAAAATAACTATTAAGAATTCACACTGAAAACATTATGTCAAGCTAGCTCCCTCTCCTTCCCTGACTTTTTGACCAGGCTCTCACCAAGCCATTTAGTTATTTTTCAGAGCATGAAGGTACCAACTTTTTATTTAATTTGAACTTCTACAATTTCTATGAAGTGATCCAAAGCAGACAGAACGCTTTTCATAAAACTGAACAAAGGTAGTTAATAGGTTGAAAATGCCTGTAAGTAAACATCTCACAGCAGCTCTGATCTTTCAGAATATACCAGTGTGTAATTGAGACAAAGGAAAATGAAATGTTTCAACGCTTTTTTATTTTCTGTCATAATGATAGTAACTAAGGCAATAAAGTGATTATATTTATTTAGAAAAAGGTCCTACTTGTATTTTACAGCTCAAATCTCTGTTTCCTTGTTCTTCATTTTAAATAAAAAACCAAGTATGTAGCAGTGAAATTACTCCTGAACTTATTCCACCTTCTAGCTTATGTATGAAAAGATGGTTTATTTACTACATTTTCACTGAAACTGCTTAGGTAATTATGTGGAGCATATTTTAGATTTTAATTGTGATAGTCATAAATACTTCCTGTTAAAAGCTACCTTAGTAGCTATCAGTACCAATGGTTACTGATATTTTCTGATATCGTTATGTGGTTCCTGTGCACACTTAACCATTAAAAAAAAAAAAGAAAAAAGTCCTATTATTTGCATTATGTGCAAAGTGAAAAGGTGAGACAAACTTTTTCTTGCAATTGCAAGACATTTAGAAGCATAGCATGTTGAAACTGCTCTTTTTTTCCTTGATACTGATTTTTCCTTTTCAGTTTTTCTTATTTAACAAATTGGCAGATTTGTCTCACAGAGGTGCTTATACTCTGAAGTGATGAATGGTGACCTTGCTTGAGAATCAAACCTCTATCCAGAAGTTTTAATACGTATTTACTCAGTTTAATTTGCAGTTGGTAAAATAATTGCACCTCCAACAAGTGGGTCATTAAAAACCAAACCCCTATGCTTGTACACTTTGATGATATATGCAGCATTATAGCATACTTGCATGGTGACTAGCTTTTGCAATTAGAGGTAAAACTTCAGAAATCATGTTAAATAAAGGCAGATGACAAATGTTCAAAGATATGACTCAATAAACCTATGTAGGCAAGTACATTTTTTCATGGCAAAAATCTCTTTCTTTATCATGATGTGTGAGGTGAACTGTGTTTGTACAGGACAGCACTGAGGTTTTTTCACACTGATGTGCTAGGGGGAAGTAAGGCTCCTCTCCCAACTTCTACAGAATATTATAAAACTCTCTCCCCTTAACCCCCCTCTGTTTTTGGTTTTTTTTTGGTAGTCACATTATAGAAACCATCAATGGCATTTAAGAAATATTAAAACCGTCTGAACAAAAGCTGACCGAGAAAATAGGCATGTCTAAAAAAAAAAAACAAACCAATAAATTTTGCTTATTCTGCAGTGTTTGTCATCTGCATCCTGAAAAAAAGGGACTGTTTATCTCAGCTAACACAGTGATTTCCTGGCTTCCTGAAAACTCCATGGTTACATTGCAAGAGCTCATAGATTGGTGTTGACCAATCCATGGTACCCTGGAATCCAGGATCTGTGCACACAACACGCTCTCCACTCTCTGGGAGTGCTGGCTCCTATCTGATGCTTTCATCTCCCCCCAAAGCCATGGGCTGAGCTCGCCAGCTCGCTCCTGTCTCTGTTGTTCTGTCCCCAAGGTCGCAATAACATTTAAAAAGGAAGAAAAGCTAAGACTGAAACTAGTCCCCTGGAGTAAGAAAAGGCAGCACCTGGAAGTTGTGCCTTTTCTCATTTCAACATGGCTTTGAATTCAACATAAAAATAAGGTGGCTGCCAGGAAAGCATTTCCCTCACATGCCTCAGAAATAGAGGCCAGAGAGGAGGAAGTGTGCCAAATAACTGCTTCACAGAGATACACAGATCAACTTTCTTTGATATTTATAAGGCTGAAGAACATGAAACATCATTATGTATGGTCAGCAATGACCTATTTTCACAGTCAAATCCCATGTCTCATCTACTTTTAAACTAAGTTAATATAAAACAAAACTAGACAAACTGGAGGTATATACAGATATATTCCCATCTTGCCAATATGGGCTCCAGTACACTGAAGGAAGCACAACTGGTTTTGTATTTTAACGCAAAATTTCCTGCTTCTCCAAGGGAGGGTATGGGCAGAGAGAACAATTAAAAAAACAAAACAAAAACAAAAAAACAAACTAAAAACAGCTCCACAAAACCAAAAAACAACAACAAAATAAAAACCCCACAGTAATACAATTAATGGAAAAGAATACTAAGCACTAAAAGATATCACAAATACAAAAAGTTAACAGATGTGAATTAAAAAGTGCTATAACACTTCTGAATAAAAAATTATAATGCTAGCACTTCAAATGAAATGCAAGGCTTTTAAAACATTTAACATTATATTAAAATGCAGTTAAACTTCTAAAATTTTGTCATAGTATTTTGTTTTAAGTTATTAAATGAAGATATAACCTCTAATTCTGCAAAATTTTACATATTTATTTCACTTTTTCCAGCCCAAATTTTAACTAAGGCATATAATAAAGTTTTCTAAGCTAGGAATGTAGTTCTCCTGCAAATGAAAGAAATATTAAGTTAGAGGTGACAATTTCTAAGCAGTGAGTATGAATTGTATTTTTATTCTAAAATTAGATTTTTCAAAATATGGCAGTTTGTTTATCAACAGGTTGGCAATAGCAGGTGCAAATGAAGTACAAATAAAAAAAATACACTAAGGAAAAAGAAATGCATTACAAGTGAATTTTTTTTCAACTTCAACCAGCTGATGGGCAGTTTATGTACAGCAGTTTATACACACTTACTAGAAATTGTCATTATGTCTAATCTGTAGGCTTGTGGATTTTCTCATTATTGAACTGTCAAATCCTTTAAAAAATTCCATTAAGGTTTTGCTGCAACGACACCAGTGACAATGAATTCTCCATGTTCAACTAAAATTAATGCAGTGTTTCAGAAGAAGGCCATTTACTGATAGCATACCTGGATATAATAATCTGTTTTTATTCTTTTTCACATTATAGTATTTCCATTAGGAAAAAAAAAAGGCCATATTGTGCCAACTGGCAAAAATAAACAGATGCCTTTTATAGCAGTGTATTATGTAATGTGGACAAAAAGGGAAGGACACGGGTCAACATAAATACGTATATATCACATTTACGTAAATACCTATCAACAGACATCTCCTTTCCATCTGTGTTCTGTGACCACCAGGACAAGGGCTGGCCTTATCCTCAGAGCTGTGCCATTTTACAAGCTGTGGATACTGAAAAAACCTTTATTGGATAGACCATATTAATGTGTGGTATGCGGCTACATGGCTTCCAGACCAGAATGGGAATATTGATTCTTGTCTCAGATTTAGTTCTTACTTGCCCCCTGGTTTCTAATAGTTTAAGCAGATCAGCCTTGCTGATTTCTCACCTATTTCATCTTTTCTCATGTCCTTCATCTTGTCTATAGTGAGGTTCTTCTCTTCTAGCTTGGAGAGGACAGATGGGGGTAACACTGAGAACTGCCTCAAAGGGCTCACCCAGCCCCAGAGCCGCTTGTCAATGACTTTGCTGAGATTCAGTAGCCGATATGTCATGGCAGGCCAGCGCTTCCTCAGGGCAATCTCAAAAAGAGCTCGAACAATACGAGCTGCATTCTGGAAAAAAAAAAAAAAGGCAAAACTGTTGTAATTCTCTCAAGTATTCTTTGTAAAATGAAAAGGATCCCATAGACTCATCTTTGACAAACCATAACAATAGATTTTTCTTTTCAAATTAATTTCTAACATTTTCAAAAACTATTTTTTCCATTGCTGTCTAGAGGCAGAACTACCTCACGGTTGCATTCTGAAATTATGGAAAGAAACACGTGCAGCCAATTAAAATTGTAGTGTCAGGTCTGCCATAGAACTTTGATCACAGTTATTCTAACATTACGGAGTACTAAATTTACTGTGTATCACTCAGTTCTGAAGCAAATTCACTTACTGTACCCCCCATAAAATAGACACCTGCAAATTCACTTTATATGCAAATTCAAGTTTTGGTTTTTGCCAGTTTATGCTTCTATCATAGTATCCCATTTCATACTGAATTTCACAACATTTGCACAGAAGCTTAACAGTAGTGACTTTTTTAAAAAAAAAAGTTACTATATTCTGAGAAAATTATATAACCAAACCATACAAATATGCTTTGGACTTGGAAAAATAATTATTAACATAAGTCTGAATGAGGTCAGTCTTATCCTGAAAATCTAAGTTATGATATTCCTTTCATAAACTTTTCAAGCTGTATTATGAAGCTATGCTTTTATTTTTTTTTTCTCCTTCCTCTACCAGTACTATGTCTGGATTAGGAATTATGTTCTTGATTCATTGAATAGAATATAATCATTCCCTACTGGCTCTGCTATGCCAACAGGAATAAAAAATAGAAAATTATTTGGTTGTGATAGGAAGCATATGTTACTAAAGAAGCACATTCCTCTTACTTAGAAAGGATGAATAATTCCCTTAATAGTCACTATCCAAGTAAAAAAAAAGGAGTCACACTTTGTAGCACTGGTTCCACAAACACAGATTATGAAGATCTGAGAAGAAGACCATGTTGCCTCACTAAAAATGCTAAAAATGACACAGACAAATAAAAGCAATTGCCTTGAAAGCAAAGATTAAAAGGATCATACTGAAAATGATTTTGCTGTGCAAATACCACCATTTTTATGATGTGCACAATCAATTCAGAATTTTCGCATTTATACCCATATGCGCCACAAAATACAAACATTTCTGAAGAAGTTTATGC
The DNA here is from genome assembly GCA_013397895.1 of Origma solitaria. Taxonomy (NCBI): domain Eukaryota; kingdom Metazoa; phylum Chordata; class Aves; order Passeriformes; family Acanthizidae; genus Origma; species Origma solitaria. Next base: position 2,064,774 of record VZRL01000412.1, on the reverse strand, counting down.
TACCATGAAAATGTTGCTAAAGACTATGCATCATTTGGAATATTTAAATCTCATCTTTAGCACCAACTGAATGCAATTTTTAAATCCATTCTTTCCAAAGCAGTTTTTTAAGGATGAGACAAAAATAATTCCACGCAACATGTTTGCTAACTGTTAAACAAACAAACAAAAAAAAAAAAGTGAGAGAGAGACAGGCTAAAAGGTAAAACTTTTGTTGGGTCACAGTTGTCTAAATGGATCTGTGTCATGTTCCCTGTGTACATGCCTGTGTGGTAACTAAAGCTGCTATGTAGCAATCAACCTTTCAGGTGTCAAATCAAGCCAACAAACAAATACATAGACTGGTAAGTAAATCAGCACATTTTTTGCTAGATTACGTCTAGCAACAATATTATAATACCACATCTTTCTTCTGTAAACCAAGGTACGTGAATCAAACACAAATTATGTTTCGCAGAATGAAGTATAACAGTACACAAAGCATAAAAATAGATTACAATGGTTTTTCACAGTTAGAAGAAAATCCAGAAATTTAAGAATGTAATTTCTGTGTAATCACAGTTAGAGCAACTAAATATAATAAGATTATAGAGTAATACGAACAGAAAGAACATTCATAATTAACAAAAAATGCCATAGTCTCCCAAGGTAGCCTTTTGCAAAACTTTCTACTTAAGTGTTATACCACACAAGCATGCACAAACACAGTGCTCTGATTTTCAAATGAACTTGCATAAAAATGTACAAAAAAGATGCAGATCAGGGCCTACCTATATAATTGTAAATATTTGGGAGAATTGAAACAGCAGAAGACTGTAACGGATATGTAGAAAATACTATTTTTACCTGCGCAACATATGCAGAATCCGAAATAAGGGAGAAGCTGTCCATCTCTCCTCTGCTAATGTATGTTTGAAGGAGGATATTAATTTTTCCATAATTGTTTTCCACACCTCCTGGAGCAGGGAGTTCACAGAAATCATTTAGTAAGGTATCTAGCTCTTCTATTTCTTCTTCTCTTACCTAAAACGTAATTATACATTATGAAGAGGCTGAAGCAATTTGATAAAAATTTTTACACTGAAATAAAATTTTCCTTTTAAATAGTTACATTACTTTTTAATGGAGTCTCTAGTTTTAAGGAGAAAAAAAGAAGAGAAAAAGCAGTAAACCCACATCTTCCACAATGTAGCTAATAGACCATAATTGAAACTATCTTAATAGGAACACAATTACATTTTGTTATTCATCACCATCTATTAAGGTTGCCATTGACATACAAAAATTTGATATGCCACAAAAATTGAATCTTGTGACCTTACCATCCTTCATCTGATGAGATTTCATTTTTTATTTGACCAGAGTAAAACCTCTGTCCATCTGGATTAGGGCAATCTTGAATTAACATTAAATGTACTCATTATAGTTACACAGTTTGCATGTAGCATAATAAATTTTTAAACTCAAAACTGTGAAGTACTATGATTCACCACATTAAAATTTTCACTGTTAATAAGATTAAGTCTTAATATGAGTAAAGAAATATTAATATCTATGGTTTGAATAATGCATAACATTTCACATTCTAACTGATGACCCTTACATGGCAAAACTAGCATAAATCTACATATTCTTTGACTTACTGATAGTCTGTTAGTGTAAAACTTATTTAAAGAGGGTAAATGTTTGGTCCCTGCAGGGAACCGTCTGAAAGTAATTTTCACTTGGACCTGACAACCTGACATACGAAGGACCCTAAGACAATTGGGTTAAAATCCCCAACTATCTAGTCACTAGTCCCACAGGAGAGAAAGACATGAAGCACACAACCATCACAGATTACTCCACTTTCAGGGGAATAGCATGCTCTGCTTGCAGCAGCGTTTTTGATAATTTTTTCTGCTCTTGCACAGCATAGTACAGGTCTAATACAGATCTGTATTTCAGCGACTGGTGAGTTATGTATCTCAAAATGAAGAATTTTTAAAGGCATTATAGAAACACGATTCATTTATCAAAAGTCACAATTTCTGTCACACAGAGAGGCAAATCCTGGGTTATTCTTGTGAAGACCAGTTGCTAATTTTAACATTCAGAGCAGCACAGCAAACGAATCACAAAAATCTGGAAATGATGGTGCACTGATACCATACCATATAAATCTGAGAAAGTAAGCTAGAAAAACTATGCTTTAGTCAAGAAGCATCACTACTAACTTTATTACAAATATAGAAACATATTGCATCATATTTTCCATATGCTTTCCTTTTAAATATTAAATTACGCTAAATTTAGACCCAGTAAAGCAATATCACTATCATAAAAAAAACCTTTTAGCTTGGAAAACGTTCCACGTATGACTGTGAAACCTCACTGCTTATTATCTTCTATAATAGAAGAGATTACAGCAAAATAAAATTTCTCCATTAGATAAAGAGACAGTAATACCCAGACAATGTGTGCAAATATGTAAATATGTAGATGGTGAGGGATTCACACTGCCAGCTCGCAGAACCAGGTGAATGAGAGCCAACTCTGATCTGCAAGTTGTATAATTGTGGTAAAATGGCAATGAGCCCAAGCTAATAAACCCTGTGGAGTCTGGCTTGTACCTCTGTGAGACAGAAGCATGGGCAAACAAGCTCACGCCAGCTTGGAATGTATTGCCTTGTGTCCTACCCACACAGGAGGCAAAAAGGGAGGTTTCTAGACTTCATATTTGAATTTATGAGAATTTATCATTCTGTCAATCTAATATTGTTCCCTGCAGGAAATATATCACAGAGTTCACTTCAGTGAGTCCTGCCTCATTCCTGATAAAGCAAATTGTTCAGGGAGACATCCAATAATGCTTTAAACTTCAAACAGAAAAACTATCTCATCCCTAGGCATATGATTCAAATGGACACTTAGCTTCACCTGTTAATAATTGAGGAGCTGAAAAGTTCTTAAAAGCATTTTAAAAAAATTCTGAAAGATCCATAACTAGTTATGAAATGTGCAGTAGAGTTCAAGCTGAACTATGTATAAATTTGAGCAAGAGCACATTATGTCTACTTAGAAAACATTTTATAATGGTGCTTAACATGTAACAAAACTTGCGTCTGTAGACAGTATTTATGGAGTAAGTACTGAAAAAGTGTCTAGTTTCAGGATATTCTTTAACTTTACCTTTATCTGTTCAAACTCTTCAGCTTTTGATACTATAGCAAGAATATCGCCTTCGGTTTTATGAGCATCGAACAATTCATTGAAAGTCTATCAAAAATGAAAAGAATTGATTTGTCACTGAAAACAAAAATACACATATAGCAGGACACAAAGAAACATTAGCCAAGATTTTAAAAGGCATATAAAGCTAAAATACAAGTTATTGGAATACCAGAGTGATGCAATTAAAACAGGAAGAAATTCCATAATTTAAGCAGTTTCAAAAAACAGTCCCTCAAAATTTGGCCACCCCAAAATCAAGAGACATGCAACGTGGGCATTTAAAAAAAAGAAAAAAGTCTAGGACATATTTGAGTGAATAAATATGTGAGAATAATTATACACAGGGACAGTAAGCACTTAAAATTTATTAACGTTGAATCTTTAGCTTTCATTCAAGAAAAGCACTTATCTGCTGAAAAAGGTTTTAAGATGAATGGGTACATCAAATCAAGTTTCCAATCCTACAAAAGTTTGCACATGTTTATAACCCAATCTGATTACAGTGCCAAAAGTTGTTCAAGGTTGTCAACCTGATAGGACTTTCTCCCAGAGAAGCTCATCTGTTATCAGACACTACACTTCAATGTACTATCATGTACTAATGGTTGCACACACCATGGATATCAAAATGTTTCTTATACTCCTCCAAAAAGAAGTCAAAAAGACTATAGAAATTTCAAATCTCACTTCGCATTGAGTCCAGTTTTTCAGTATTGCTTGATATTTAGTTTCATTCTTTCCCCTATTTCCTCTCACCCCATTTCAGTAAATATGATTTGAAAATACAGTGAACAAATCAGATATATATTTTGTAATATCTTACAAATATCTTAGGTATGCTTTAAAAAAGAAGGGAAAAAACCTCTAGAAACAGAACATCATATTTTACCTCTATAGTATTGTATTTAATATAGTAGTGGCTGGCAGTTCTGCCTAAATCTGTTGAAGAGAAAAAGCCAGTTCGTTCTTCAAAGCGAATCATGCGGGCTTTGTCCAGTTTTCTGCCAACTTCAATTACCAATTGTTCTCTGTGCTTTTCTAGACCTGGATCCATCTAGACATGAAACACACACATTTATTTGAATAAAAGAAGTGTTAAATAAATAATTTTCTTGAGATAACCCAGTCACACAAAGTCAAAAACCTGATAAAAGGAAGGTACAGTTATTAAGTAATGATTTTCTTGAGATCTCACGAGTAACAGTAACACTGACACTATTGACCAAAACAAGACAAAATAATCAAAATAAAATTTCTTTTACAATGATTTGAGACTATCAGTACAATGTAGACCAACATTACTTATAAAACAGTAGCATGATTATCAAATAAATTTACATTGAAATGCTTGAAATATGTTTTAATGATAACTTATCCTTCATTAAATTATCATTAGTATATCAGTTCACAGAAACATGCCATCTTATGGCATCTTCTGTTCATGAAAATGGCTGAAGATATACCTTTCTGAGTAGTTGACATGAGGGTGGCTTTAATTGCATCCATAATAGATTAAACTTCAAGTTGAACGGCTTAAATGTTTACTAGCAAAAAAAACTTTAACAACTCCAAAAGCTTTGGGCATGTTAACTGGGATATTCTAATTACTGAGTTACAGATGTACAGTAACATTCATGTTAAAAGCACACACACCAAGGAGCTTCCTGTGCCCAGCACCACTTCTACTCATATGAAAGTTCAGGAACTTGGACATTTTGTCCAACTAATAATGCACATCATCTCATTAGTACATAAAAGGCTGGGCAAAACTCCCATCTGAGTGGGACTGCTGGACTGTGTGTTTCCACATCAGGCACCTGGGATACCCACACTGACAGGGATGGGTGATAAGGGATTCATAGTTATGTTAACCCTCTGGTATATGTGCACTTGAGACATGGCTCTAATTAGACAATCAGTAATTAGTTAAAAAGACTAAAACACTGTTCTAGTCCACAGGCAATATTCTTATTTCAGGGCTCATGTATAGTTCAGACTTCCCACAGAATAAGTCACACCAGCCCTCTCGGTAAATCTGCAACCGAGATACATGACCAAGATGGCAAAAAGGAGCAGGCTTTAAGAACTGTTATGCCTTGGTTTGCTCTGGTTTCCTGGGCCAGGATTCAGTTTCACCTTTGTGCCAAAGTACATCATTTCATCGCTGGTGAAGCTGCAGACAAACAGTCATCTCCACAAAGCAGCTGCAAGACTAGTTCCTAATATTCCGTATTTGCCAGTTACCCTGAAGCTGTTTCTCCTTAGTTATGGCTTGCCTTAGTTTCAAGTCAAATGCTAAGATGGCAAAGGTCTAGACTTCTTTTCTCAATAGTAAGTCATGCATTGAGGTCAGATTTCAGAGCAGAATTGGTCGAGAAAAGAGTGATCTAGATGCCAGATGTTCAACATTTCTTAAAACTATTGTGAGGGAAAAATTTTAAAAAAAAATCAAAATGATTCCCTCCTCCTTTGGCAGTCCAAATTGCCTGCCAATCTTTTGCCTTACATAAAAGCTAAAGCCGCAACAGCAGACTAATATTTTTTTAAAAGTTTTAGCTTTAAAGGAAAGGTCACCAACTTGGAAAAGCTGGGAAACAATATTTGAGTCCAAAGAATCCATGGTTAGCACCCTTCTTGTTGGACTTGCGTAATTAGAAATCCCCAGAATAAAAGATCCAGCCTAGAAGAGCTTTAAGCTGTACTCTTAAAATGAGCCTTGGCATGTCCACAGTAAGAAATTGAGCAAGTCTGGAGTATACATATGGAAATTTAAGAATGCATGATAAAGAACATTACTATTCACGATAAAGTACATTATTATCCACTCTGCTTTCTCCAGTTTACTGAGAGAAATGTTGGGCACAAACTCCTCTAACTTTTATATCTAAACATAAAGTTTATGTTAATAAAAAGCTCTGCTTAACTGTGGGAACACCAAAGAGTGGAACCAAAAGGAGGAGAAAATAGACAAAGGCGTTTATTTAATCCAGGCACCTTTTCTTTAGAATCCCAGAAGTATGAGAAAATGCCTGTAATTCATACTACAGGCTTCACTAATGCAACATTTGCATTTGCTCCACGATTTCCCTTCCACTCTTTGTTTTCTCTTGCTGCTCATCATTAATTTTGGCCATTTTCATGAATCAGTAAGAGATATTATGGGCATTTCTGGCAAACAGCTTGAAAAATCACAAATCAAAGCAGTAGACCTGCACTAGCCTACTCCTGGGCATGGGCCAGAAAGATCCTGGAGACAACATGTGCGGTTCCAAAGATGGGCACCCTACTGCGTGGGTGCCCTAAAGTAATTACTGGATGTGGTGAGCACCAGTGGAAAGGGAATGGAGAATGAATTTGCATCATCTCGGTCCCATCAAACAGCTGGGAAGTGTATCCACAATGGATATAGGGATTCTGAATGGATAACAGTGATGGTCAGTCAACACAGAGATAAAAATTGGCATGCTGCAACATTACCAAAATAAGTAAGAGACCAATTATGAAAATTGGATACCTATACCCAGAATGGTCTAATTGACCAAATCTTTGGTTATACCTCCATCTGGCACTATGGCATCCAGACACACTCTATCACACATTAGCTTTTAAGTTTAAAACTCGTTTATCTAGAAAATAAGGGGATTTGCATTGGTTTTGCTCCTACTGAATGCGTGACACTTCACATTGCTATAATTTGTTACTGCCTTAACACAAAAGTATGACTGTCTAGTATTAGCACATCAAATCAAAAGGGGTAGGAAGAAAGTGGAAGAAAATAACAAGTGCTGGCAATCTCCACTTTTTAGCAGCTGAATAGAAACACAAGAGCAGGGGGAAGGGGAGAAACTCCTGTTCATTATTTTAAAAATTTATTAAAAAATATTTGTTAGAGTTTTATTACTTTTTTCACCACTTATTACCGCCATGGTTACATTTCTTTTAATCTAGGATTTAATAATGAAACAAAAAAAGGAATTTATATTAATGGAACAACAACATTCTTCACAGTAACAAATCAATTTTTGCTTCTCATTTATCTTCTACTTTGTGGTCTGTGTTATATACTGTTATATTAACATATGGTAATGTATTACACAGCTTTTTACACAAAAGAAATTTGAGATGACCAGAGGTCTAAAGGTGTCTGCAGACGCTTCCTTAAACAATAGTGCACCTACACTTGCACTGCGGTTTCCACTATCAGAGACAAAAAATATCAAAAACTATCTCCTGACATATACCTCCACATGTCACCATGACCTACAAAACTGCTGCTCACAATATCAACAGAGATTACAAAGTCACGAAACAGACTCATGTCGTGAAATAAACTGCCGTTACCATAAAGTGTGAGTTTGACCTGCATCAGGCTCAATTAAACGTGTCTATGTTAATATTTAATGCTTATAAACAGATGCACAAAGAAAAAGCTAACAATATTTAGATAATCTGTAAACTATTCATCTTCTTAAAAATTACAGATAATGGAAAAGACTTGGGAAAAAACCTTTATATAAATGTGATCTGATACATATCATTGCATGAAACACTTCTAAATAAACAAAAAATTTTCAAAACAAATTAATAAAAAAGCTTGTAATTAATAAATTATATGAAAGAAAATAGAAACCAATTAAAAATGTTATTTTATAGTTTGTAAGATATTATGCCACGAAATATTCTAAAACAAAGGCTGACAAGGGAGAAAGCGAATCAAGAAACTCAGAAATACTTTCTTTTATCATTTATATCTAGTCTACAAAACTGAAACACTGAAAACAGCCTAAGTTACAGTAACTGTGTGATAAGAATGAATGGTGTCCTTTGGAGCATAACTTGACCAGTTAAAATATATTTTCATGTGAACAGAAGGGGCCTCATAATTCAGTGTTAAAAACACCCTGCTACAGAAAATATCTTCCTTTTTCTAAGCACTTTAAAAGAATTGCTGATGTCAGGTTAAGTAGAAATAGCAAATATTTATCCTTGCATCAGGGAAGGATTAGAGACCCAGAACAGGCTACAGATTTTTTTAAAATGCATTTTGTACCTGATAAGCTTTGTGACTGATGCCATATACTAATGGATTTGCTCTCATCCGTACATAAAGATAAGTGTAACTTATCCACTTTACTGCTTCTTCCACATTAGTTACTGTACCAAGAGCGATCTGGAAATAGGAAAAGAAAAAAATTAAGCATATATGTTACAGCTGTAACGTAAGTATTTGGCTAAAAACACATGGAATTCAGAGCATTAGCATGAGATTAAAGAAAGTGTCAGGATGTTTCCAACTTAAATAATTTTGAAATAATCCTAAAACAATAGCTTGAACAATTTATGCCTCTTTATCTTGTGAACATCTAATAACATGGGTTTCTTCAACACAATACTATAAATACAGTGACCATAAATGATCTTTCCTACACCACTTATGATTTTTATGATTAAAAGATGACATTGAGCAAGCTTGTTCTAAAAATAAAAAGACAAACAAACAAAATAATTCTGTAGTGGATATGGTTAAGGTAATTTAAAGAAGACTATTTGAAAAGAATCTACATTTAAAAGATTATTTTCTTCATGCCAACGTGAAAGCACCATCAGGTCCTAAACAAAATGATACCAAGAATTTTCAGGTTTTTTCTTCGTCATACGTGGCAATCTCTTTATACTCAGTTTTTATAAATAGTTTTCTCCTTTTGTAGCTGGCAAGTCAAACACACAAGTACCTGGTGTTTTTGTTATTTTTTATATCAAAATATAACAAAATTGAACATCTAATATTCACATATATTTGCAAACATGTTTATTTATATTTCAAGGCTAAATCAGGTACACCAAATGATTTTTTTTAATAAATGACTTTTTTTTTGAAAATTCAGTACTTCCATCACCAAATTGTTGACCACACACATTTTTACTTGATAACTTCAGCTCTATTTTGTATTGGTTACATTCATGAGAAGCATTTTACCGCTTAATTCCAGTTAACCTGACTTTACCAGAAGAATTTGGTACTTCCTGCATGTCCCATGAACAAACTTTTTTTAGTCGTTGCTGGTTGTTAAAACAAGCAAAAGTCCCTCTTACCACAGTTTTGTGATCCATTACTGCATTTCTAAAGCTATTTTTGTTTTATTGGTGTTTGGATTTCATATAAATGCTCCACGTGACTTGGCAGAAATAATAATAAAAAAAACCTATAGAACTAAGTGAGCACATATGCATGTTCAGACTGAAGTATCTAGACCTTAGTAACAATATTGACATTCTTTTTCCAATAACATAAATATCTGGTAAAAAAATAACAATGAAAGCCAAATGTGCCGCAGGTTAACTTAAATCCAGCAAAACCTTGTAAATATCAATGTCTAATAGCACGGAGTAACCCCAGGCTTTGCTTTACACATTTTTCAAGTGATATTTTTTTCTTCAAAAGCATAAAGAAGTTGGGGGAAATCCCTCCGTGTTGTTTTTCAAAGTATACAGCTACATAATGCACTGAAGTACTACAAAAGCATTCAGTTCTTCACAGACTGCTACACGGAAAACATGGAATAGAGCCCACAGGTTACTATTACTTGATTTGTACACAGGTTATTTTGAGCAATTGGTTTCTTTCCATGACTCAAATATCTTTCAGTAAACAACTTGAAATAGCTTAACAACATAGTCCAACAGTAGCATTTTCAACAACCACTTTCACAATCATGAAAATATAATATTCTCATTACTGAGGACCATGAAGTCTGACAAAGACCAAACCAAAACAAAAAACCCCCTCACTTTTTCTTTGCCTAATTTGTTCAAATATCTGATTCCATTGCTGTTCTATTCTAATTAATTATTTTAATATATTAAAAACAAAACTGAAGGAAAAAAGTAATTGTGAAATACAGGTGGGTTTCAGAGATGGTAATGAAATCTAATACTGCACTTTCCTTCTTTCCCCAACTTCAATAATATGCAGTCAAAAAACTAGAGCAATTTCTAAATATTTGCTGCCATCTAGTGTTCAAGTAAAGCTCTTATAGACTGAAAATTTATCCTTCATTAAAACAGTATGAATGATCCAAGCTTCCACCATTTCCTCAACCATGTATTAGGCATTAAGTTACAGATAGAATAATTGATGAGCATAAATATTTACTATGTTGCCATTTTATTACCTGATTGCATCAGTTGTCATTAAAAAAAAATATATTTTTCACTGTTCAAATGTGTAAGCAATGATACTGCACTCACAGAATGAAATTTTGAGTACTATACTTATCCTACTCCCTGTGTAACTTTAAATTAAAACAACAATTAGCATTACACAATTTAAACTGATTTTGCAGTGACTGATGTTGCCATCATTGAGTGATGGCCTTTGTAGCATTTATTATTATTTATTTTCTCTTTGCCTTTTTTATTTACAAATGCTATCCAACAAACTTTGTAAAGTTGAATGATATTTCAGAGGAGGTGGTTTTGATTAGCAAAAAAGTGTAAATAGATATAAGTAGCACGGCTTTTGGGGGCAGTTTTTGAAAAATGAGTTTTTTCTCTCAGGTATTTCTTTACAGATTAGAAAGCGGCATAAAAATATTACTGATTAGATATCCTGAACTTACTATATGGCATAGTACATTATCTTTTACATACATATGCCTTTTTTATAAATATAATGTCTGCTATTGTTGTATAATGGAGTCAGATTACACAAAGAAAAATTTCTATATATAAATTAAGTATTTGTTAAGGTAAGAGAGCAAGGAACCTTTCTTGAAACCTAATAAGCAATTTTCTATTTCCTTTGGAAACCAGTGGATTTTAAATTACTATTTCAGCATCAAAGACTATGGTCTTATTCCTGTAAAGCTTTTGAAATAATTTCTTAATGCTACTAGAATTGTCCCAAACGCTTTGCGCCATACCCAGATCAGCCATTCAGTCACTCAGCTCCCGAGTGGTTTTTTTTTTAGGAAGGGCTCTGAAGAAATTTTTCATCTCTTCTGAGAACCCTTTCTTTCAAGATAAAAGATTAAGAGGTTTGTCCAGACTCAAAAAGTCACCACATTCTACATTCCTGTCTTCAGAACAAAATCGTAAGCACATGCAAGTACAGGCACACACCTTGGGGAAGGTATCCCCACTGTCCAGCACTGCAAATCATTTCCTAAGCTCTCTGGGGAAAGGAGTCACCCCAGCAACAAGCTGGAGTCCAGCTGTGGATGTCAGGGAGGGCTCTATCACGTGGAAACCATTAGGGAAGGAATGGTGACCTGCATTGTATGAGCTATTGATGATAGTTCCCAGATAAGTTAAAGTTTATGGTCTAATTAAACCACATCCCCTGTGCATCTTATCTTTCTTCCTGTATTTCCAGAAAATACAGCCGTAGGTATTTTCTGTTTGCCAGCTGGTCAACTGCCCCAGAACTCGCTCCTCTAAACTAAGTACCCTAACCAACTGTTTTATTCCTGTTTTATTCCTTTTTACACTCTATTATGCCTGCTGGCAGAATTTCAGCAAAAAAGAATCAAAATGGCATCTCCATGCCTATGTTGATCATCACTGATCATTTACTATTCTACTAATTTTTAGGAGGAAAAGAACCCCACAAAACCACACCAAAACGCAGATCTTCAAGCTAGAAATCACAGTGGATGTTGAAAGTCTTAATTTTGGTGTCAACTCAATGAAGTTGGATGTATTTCAGGATTTCCCACTCTGTAGCTCTCCTAAGAACAAAAGCACTGAAGCATCAAGATCAACTGTCCTCTCAGGTTAGGTAACAGCAAATGTTGAAGGGCAGAAAGTGGCAATGACAAACAAACATCATACAAATTTCTCCCAAATTCTTAAACTATTGGATCTCAAGGTCTTTACTTAAAGGTGTTGGTTTTGCACTTGGCATCTTTAAATGGATTTTTATGCCATTTCTGGACAGTTTTTAAAGTACTCTTCCATTTAGAAACAGCTCCCTGCAGAGAGTTCCACAGTCTAACCACTCAGCTGACATATTTTTGTTTTCTAAACATGCCACTGTCTCATCTTAGCAAAAACATCCTGGTTCTTGTCCCAGGAGAGACACAATCTTTTGCCATGCCATTTATTACTTCACAAAACTCTGTTATATAAATTGATTTGCCTTTGTTCTCTCCTGAAGCTTACAGAAAAACTGGTGTGTTCCTTTCACAGAAGCTGATTTATTCCTCTGCCCACCCTCTCTGAAAATTTTCCACTTCTAGAAAATTAATTTTTATATGGGGATTAGAAATACTGCAATTTTTTTGCACCATTGCCAAAATTTTCTCTCCTGAGCCACATAAGCCTAGGTACAAAATTCAAGGCTCTGAATCCGAGTTAGAGACTGTGTGGCTAGGATTATATACTGTATTACCCCAAATATCTGAAACATTCTTACAGTCTACTTATTTCTGCCAAGAGACCTGGTCTAGATAAAAGCAATTTCATATTCTTGTGGAAACATGCTCTCTTCATTTTATTAGCCCTTCTTTCAGCTTCTGATCTGTCCATAATAAACTAAGAATTTAAATAATTCAGCAGTGCTCCCGGCCTTTAATTTGTTTCTCTTTATAACTAGAGAATAAGCTTTGGATTTCCTGAATGACTTCTAATAGAAGCAGATTCAGCCTCTACAATATGTTATTTTATTATAGATCAGAGCAGATTTCCTGGTGTTAAAAACAGGCTCTGTTACAGAGAAGATGACAGTGGTCAACAACCTACTGTCTTAATTTCTTTAACAAATCAGTCAAAACCCAAATATTTTGTATCCATACAGTGTTTTGTTACTACCAAAGGGCAGAAGATGACCAAAACTGAATGCGCTTCCCAAGACTATCTACTGATCCCTATAACGGCATATGTTTTAAAACAGTTTGTCTTTTTTTCCCCCCAGAATGCTGGATCCTACTGGAATGATCATCTCTACATAAACAGAAAAATTTCTAAACTACCTGTATCCTTCTCAGAGGTTTCCACTAATTTAGATCAAATACAGAAGTTTAGACTCCAATTATAAGGAAATGAAAAAATTACTTTCCAAAAAACACTAACACAACAGCTCCTTTTCAGTGTTCATAGTATTGATTATCTGTAATTTGGCACATACTAATTTTTCCTGCATTTTATGACAGAAGAATAATATCACGTATGTTGGTTTCATGCCCTTGCTACACTATTGTACTCCATTGCTATTTCTACTAACAATCATTTATCACAGTGATTAACAAAGTTCTGGCTGCATCAGCTTCTGTATCATGGTTACAGAATCTTTGCTAATTTAAAGTCATGTTTGTATTATTTTCAGATAACACTACCATTACATGAAATTGGAAAAAAAGACTAAATTTCTAATATAAAAAAAAAAAAAAAAAAAAAAAAAAGNAAAAAAAAAAAAGTAGAAGAATCCTTTGCTCTGAAGGAAAGCCTACCCAACCCTTGTTTCATTGTCTACTTCAAGTATCTCAAAAAAAGAACAAAGCTCTTCTATGAAATCTGGCTGGATTCTTTCCTAGTGAAAAGGCACAGGGTATCCCAAGATCAGACCACTCTGTCCTGATTTATTGGGGTGCTGAACAATAACCACAGGTAATTCTGGCCTTCACAACCAACATTAGGATGTAAATTTTTGTACACTGCTAATGTGTAAGTTGCTACTATGCAATTTTAAATAACTGAATACCCATCCAGTTCCACTTCGAGAATACTCATAGGTGCCTATCTCCAGGATCATTAAGTGTTATCAAAAAGAAATGGTTGACAGCAATACATCTGCCCACTGCAAGTATGCCTTCCATTTATTTTTCCTCTTTTCCTTGTGGCAGAAAGAGAGATGGGAAAATTGCAAAAGTGATGAAAAACAAAAATAAACCAAGATGTAGCAAAAGTGTAGATAAAATAATAAGCATTTTAGAACAATTATTCTTAATAGACCAAATAAACTTCACATCTTCCAAAGCGATAACCAGTTTTATGTCACTGGACATTTCAGTTTAGCTGAACTGCTTGACTTCAATCGAAAAAATGTCTAGTGCTTTTGGAAAAAACCTTCAAGCCAAATCCATTATTCTTCCTATATTGCAGTAAAATATGTGAATTTGTTTATATACAGAAAGACAGGCTTTAATTTTTTTGTGGATTTTAGTTTTCAGTTATGCTGAACATTTGCTAAAGTCTAGAAAAATGCTTCTGATTAAAAGGTAAATGCTGCATTGTTATAGTTTCATCTTAATGGTATTTCAACCCTCCAATCCTCCTTTGAATACCTACTACCTTTTGTAAAAGGCCCCACATTTTCACACAAGTAACAGCTCACTCCACTTAACCATACACAGCTACGCACTAACAGTAATTAAATATGTACAATGAAAATTTTATTAAGTGTGACAATATTGCATTTTTGTTTCAAATAATGTCAATCCTTTAAAGTTTGCTAGTTTCTTAAACAAATCAAAGGTTACCTCTGCATTTAGGTTGTCTGCAAGGCTTTCAAGAAACTGGCTTTCAATTGGGTTCTGCTGCGTAAGAAGAGTCAGGTAATGACTGAGTTTATCATGAGTTGTAATAATGATGCCTTCTCCGAATTTGTCAAACTGAGGTCGTCCAGCTCGACCAAATATCTGCATGACATCTAAAATTCCAAGGTCAACAAAGGAGCCTCTTTTTGCAGCATATATTTGTGTTCCCTGGTTGAGGAAAAGTTAATAAAAATTAACATAAATACACATGAATATAATCCTGATGAGCTGAATACTGAAATTAGGCAAATATAGCATGATTTCAGAAGTGTACTTTAACTAATCCTTTCATAATCTTTGCTATATTTAAATCTTTACTATACAAACTAGACTCCCACTGGAGAGAATCAGTTTAATGAGATATAAATAACATTTCAAGTCAATCAGATATTTCCCCTTCAGGCCCAAAACTCACAAGAGATCTCGCTATCTATACTTCTTTACATGTTTCTTTTAAGACAGATAACCCCTTGCAGAGTAGGGAAGCTCTTACCTTAATAACAACAGCATGAGCAGGCAGATTGACACCCCAAGCGAGTGTAGCTGTACAAACCAAGACTTTGATATGTCCATTAGAAAACAAGTTCTCAACCAAACTTCTGTCTTGCCGCAGCATTCCTGCATGATGAATACTAAATCCATCTGGAAACAGCTCACGTAACTGCTTATTTCTGGATCTCTGTACCTAGAATGGACAAGAATAATAATTAAATTCACTTCTAATTACAGCACAAGTATTAGAAAAATACAGGAAAAAAATTAATATTATTATGATTCATCAGAAAGAAACTATTTCTATTAATGTTGGACTTTCCATCAATGTCAGTTCGTCATGGTTTTCTCTAAATTAATTTTTCTATACTTATTTTCCAAAGAATACACGTAATTGTTGAAAAGATTGTAAGAAATTTAATCTTTGTACAAAAGTATAGTTTCACTTAAATGGAGATTCAAGTTAACCAACAGTGAGTAACACTGAAACTGGGAACTCACTTATCACTTTTCCTTAAAAGCAACTCTTTCAGACTGTGCAGGCAGCTTGGACAGGTTTGAGGCAGCAAGTCATACACTGTACTTAACATTAAGGAGGGGACCCCCTATCCCACCACCAGCCATTGCATTGGTGCAGCGCAGCCTGAATCAATACATTCATAGTATACAATCAAACTGTTCATCTACCCCTCATTTTTCCCTTCCCATACACAAGATGCTGGGATCTCAGTCAGCCTCCTGCAGGGTATGAGTTCTGTGAACATTATTTCTGGGTGCTGGCTTTATCATGCTCCATCTAGTCTGAACACTGATACTAAGTTATAAAAAACTAATATACTTCCCTGATTTACAGCAAATACTTCTGATTTTCCGCCTGTCTCTTCCACATTCCTACCTGCTGCACTAAGTGCCTTCCAAAATCAATTGCTGCTAAATATGACACCAAAAGGGTTGTGGTAATGATGACTCTAATTTTTCTTTAAACCGTATTTCTTTATCTTTGTCCACAGAGAATCTCTGCTTTTCCATAAACCACATGAAGGTTAAGTAGTATTTGATTCTCACTGTATTTTCAGCCTTGCATATTATAGTGAATTAATTCTAGATAAAATTAGATTATTATTTTTGTTATTGTTGATGTCACTATATCTTCACATTTACCATTTCCTGACACACAGCCACTGAAAAGTTGATTTATGTGACACAGAATGGGTAAAGCAAAGCAAAACATGGTTCACAGAACTGGCAAACTGCCAAACATGAACAATAAATCTCTGCAAACACAGAAATAAATAGGGAGATGGGAATGCAATTATAAAGGAGGACATGAAAAGAAAAATATTGTAGGAAAACGACATTTCTCAGTTTTTCAATTATCCAGCTTCTCAATATCTGATCTTTCCTGCTTTAGCAGTAATTATTTACTATTCGTTTAAAGGAAATCAAACTCAGCTTTTAAACTACACATGACTTTTTGGCAAATTTTATTAACTGCTGTAGTGCTTAAAAATGAATAAATAATAAATTGATAAAGTGGCCCTGCAGTTCATGAAGCTTATTCTTCATGAGCTAACAAATGGAAACAAGTATTTCATAAAGAGCACAGATGCATCAAGGTTTGCAAAACAAAACTCACAGAAGATTGTGGAAAATTCACTCCAGATGCAAACCTGAGAATAACTGTGACAACAGAAATTTGGATTGCTCTTGATTATATTTGGAACTTGGTGCAAGCATTTAACAACGAATTAGCTTTTTTCTTAAATAAATGATTAAACAACCATAAAAAAACCACCTTTTTTGTAGAACACTTTGTATTGGTGTCACGTGCCTATTTTATATGTATTAAAGTATCTGCTTTTCAAAAAGCACAATTATCCAATATAAAAAAAATTACACTTTAAATATTACAATCTCAGTTACAAAAGCAGAATCTTGCTCTCAAATCCTCACAGTTTAAAAATTGCACTCCTCTGTAACTTGATTGCTTCTGTTGTTCAATGTATTGAAAGACAGGGCTGTATACAAATGGAAAACTAAGAACAGTAAAATTGTGTACTAAATTTAGAGGAAAACTATTTGTTTATGGTTTTAGGAAGTATAATTTCATCAATTTAAGAGAAAAGAACTGGTGAATATGGTAAAAAGGAAGAGGAAGGAGAAAGGTTGTGACAGAAAATGTATTAAGATATAGCAATGCTAGTCTGACTATGATTCAAGTACTTATAAGCTCAAGCTTAATCAACTGTTTAAAAATATGTAGGTACACCCAAATGTATCCATCTGGTTGCATCTAGAAAGAATAAAAAATATTCTAAAATCTAAAAATATTTCTAAAATCTACCACACATTCTAAAACAATGTCCTTGAAATATTTAATAAGTCCAGGTTCATTTACTGAATCCATGAAGTGCTAGGCTTCCAGGTTACACAGTAACCAGGTTAGAAATACATGAAATAGTTTTGTTTTTTCCCTAAGACAGAAGATGCCAAACTTTTGTAAACGAAAAAAAACCCACAGCTCACTTCTGATATAGGAAAAAAACAAATGCTGAGGAAATAAAATTGCTAATTATTCTGGATGATTCTATTAACTGCACAGAAATGAAATTAATTTTCTTTCCATAAGTTTGTGGTCACCTTTTGTTCCAAAGACACAAGGCAAGTTAGCAAAAGAACAATGACATAATCCAATTTTACAAAGTCACACCTGAGAAAATAAAATAAAAAAATTATTCCTGTATCTCAGTGACGGCTTGAAAGATTGCTCACTCAGTGCATCATTTAATGGCAGCATATTTGCAAACAAACCTTTTAAACTCTTGTGACAGTGAGGTGCATGGCTATTGTACTTAATCTGGATTTTAATGGTTGCAGAGACAATAAACCAAGAGCTACTAAATAAAGGAAGTGAAACTCTAAAAAGTTATATTGCTTCAACCTTGTTCTAATACAGACTAAAATGAAAAGGTTTTGCTTAAAATTTATACAAAATGTTACTAAGTGCCTCAGGTGCACTGAGAAGTTGTTATTATGAGGTATAGCACTGGTCTCCTGATTAGAATTGATTTTCTTTCCCCTCCCTTATTGCTCAAGAGGGCTGCAGATTTATGACCTTTGCTTACATGTGTGTGTGCATCTAAAACAGTATGAGCTAAATAATTTTCCAGTTTAGCTTGCTGCCACCTATATTTCTCCTTTAAAAGTCTTGGATTTCATGCAATTCTTGATTAAGAAACATTGAAAAATGTCCTGCATAATTTTAATGACAAATGGTGCATACAGAGCAGGAAAAAAAAAATCCAACTTTTCTACTAAAGGCTTATAAATGATAACACCCTTCCTTACCCTCTTCATATGTCTGGTATCACAAAGATATCATCATTCATAAGAACTATTAGTTGCATGCTCTTTGAAATACTCATATAGTGAACTAAAGACTGAAATTTTTAATGGGCCTATAGATACCTTTTTTCTTATTTTATATAAAAAGCAAATAAACAACAGCAATAAAGCTTGATTATGAGAAGCAGCTGCCAATAAATTACCTCTTGTTAAGTGAAACATGAATTTATTGGTTTTTTTCTTTAATCTCCAATTGCTACACTCATCTAGGACATACAAAGTAGATCATTGCTACTTGCTACGATATTTTTTTTTCTTTCTGCAATTACTCATTTTTCTTTTCTGCTTCCTCATTTTCAGATATTGCTTTAAATTCTGAATTGTGGTGGTTTTCCCCACTAATAACACAGTTTTTGACTCACGTATTTTCTTTCAGTAACAGAAATGGCACAGGCTATTCTAGCATTTTTCTCATGATCTCCTTACTACAGCAAACTTCATGCTCGTGACCATATGACTCAATCATTGTAATTTCCTTTCTGTGGAGTTCACAATAGGGCAGTACTAGCAGTTTGTTCAGAATGCACCATTATATCTGTTCACTGGTTTGAGCAATTCTGAGCAATTTATTCCCATCCTCCTTTCTCTACACTGTCCTGACACCCTGCAAAGTAGCAGCTCTTAATTTTGAGGCCTCATTAGCCTCACTTGATGAGTGTCGGTGCTCAGATAGCACAGACACCACAGACACCTACACCAAACGAAGGAAGGGATCTTCTGCTGCAGCCTTCAATGAACAGCAGTTATAATTTAGCATTAGTGATGTGATGAATACAATTCAAGTATATCCGAAGGAACTATTTTGTAACTTTGCTGAAGACACCTGAAAATGTAATTCGTAGGTTGACCTTCTAAATAGTTTTAAGTCCCAACAAGACAAAAGCATCCTCTGCCTCATTCATATTACTAATACTGCTGAATCTGCTCTGCTGGTTCATTTAAAGAATACTGACTGTCCTTCACAATTTATGAGATCAGGGTAGGATGGGAAAAGTGTCCATCTACTCCAGAAGTATGGGTTAGCTGACAGAAGCAGAATGAATAAAGGAGAGTTGAAGAGTCCATGTATGGGCTTATTCCTGTTCCACAAATATAAAAAAACTAGATATGAGAGAAAGAGAAAGAAATGATCAAAGGATTGCATAATCATTTACCATTTTTGCTCTTTAGAATTTACAACATTCATGTTGCATATTAATTAATCTATATATGTAAAAGTTTTACTCTTTTATTTCCAACTGCTGATTCAAAGGGGAGAGATCAAAACTTGGATAGTGTAAATAAAACCATAAGATTCTTTAAAAAAAATATGAATTCAAAATACAGTAATTTTTTGTTACAGGGAAAAAAGTGAGACTCCTCAATATGCAGTTAGCAAAATACATGAAAACTACACAAAATACTAAACCATGAAAGATAAGCAGTAATACTACCTAAGAGTTTATGACAACAGCTGTACAGAGAAATACAGATCGGAGTCTCAAGGGAGAAGAAAGGTATGCATTTGGGTTGCAATGATTTTATTTGAGGACTGCCCTTTTATGAATTACGACTCTTATTCATATTATTCCACTTGTACTGTCTGCATAATAATTAAGCTACCAGCAGCTGTTTCTAGGACAAGGATAAAGTGGCATTTTATGGGGCAGCAGTAAGATTACTTTTCTTGCTCTTTCCTGGGAACAGCAGCACTAGCTTCACTGACTGCTCATCCTGCAGCTGGGTCCTGTGAAGAGTCAAAAGACTACCAAGAGTTTTCCTCACCAAGATGACATGCATGACCTAGCAGATCATTTCTGGAGGGATGCAGGCCGCCCAATATGCTATTCTGCTTAATGAGTATGCAAGCTCATTTTCCAAATCTTCACTTTTTTAATGTATCTAACTATTCCCTTTGTATAGTTATCCTGAAGTAGTATCTCTGTTCAACACTTACTCTTTTACTGGGATATAATTAGTTGGTACCTGGCAAGACATTATTTGAAGATGGTAATTCTAGCAAACAAATGTGAATCAGTTTGAATTTCTCCTAGAAGAGTCAATAATCTAATTGTCTCCCTCTGGCGATATAAGTTCACTGTATTAAAGTTAGAATTTTTTAAACCTATGAGTTACTGTCTGATTGATTTACTGATATCACCTCAGTAAGTTCTGTAAAGTGCTCTAAAAACACCTCTGAAGGAGAAAGAAAGGAGAGTAATGGGACTGCCCCAATCAGAACAGTTTAAAAAGAATTCGTATAAATTATACTTTGTTTCTCTTTTTGATTCACAAAGGAAGGAGGTTTACGGCAGCATTTCTGGCACATTTTTTTAATTGCCCTGGCCTTATCACTGATCCTAACCTATTTATTGCAAAAGGTTGTGTTTCATCCAGTCGGTACCTTAGGGGGTTGATAACTACCAGTTAAAGAAGGGATTGGTATGGTGTCAAAAAATGTCTTGCCTTTTTCAGTGTGTTTTTACAGCACACTGTTCCATCATAGCAACCCCATCTTTTTTTTCATTGGAAAAGCTACAGGATACATAGAGAATGAAATATTCTATGGTAAAAGGAGGAACAGCATTCAGATTAAAAATCTTGAGCAAGAGGTACACATTTAATGTAATCTTTGATTCCTCAGATCTATAATCTATAATGCATAAGACAGAAGTGTTTACAGACTTCACTGATCAGAGAAGCTAAGGAAATGTAGTATAATGTTTAAGATGTTGCATTTCTGAGCCAGCCAGACAAGCCAAGAATGAAAGAAACACGAATGCAAGTCTGACCATGCACAAATGATGAATTTGCAACAAGTCATGGAGGAGGTAGACATAGTTTCAAATTACCTCACTTAATGCCCAGCAAAAGAGGCCTATAAAGCAAAAAAAAAAAGGAGCTACTTGTATAGAAAACACACTACCTCAACTTAAACCAGAATTTTCTAACATGGACCAAAGTAAACTAACATTTCACTTCAAGCCAGACTATGGTGCCTGTCTTATGACTGAATGAACTACTGATTCGTGGATAAAAGTGTTAAAGAACCTAGAAAGAAAAATAGATCCAGCAGCAGGTTTAGACAGAAAGAAAATGTTCATTATAATCACCCAGTTTAAGCACCACCTCTCAGTGAAAATAACAAGATTTTTTATATATTGTAAAAGATAAACATATTTCTATTGTGTATAGCAAGTGAAATAAAAATTACGAAAAGACGTTTCTCTGTTGCTTCAGTATGATGAAAATCTGGACTTCACAGTGAACAACAATCTGTGACTAAATAATCTCAAATCTTATTAAGACAAATGTCAAAGCTTTTCAGTTTATGAAAATGCACATCAATTAAGATTGAATTAATTGTATGACATCACAATTTTAAATTGCATGCCAAAGCATTTTAGTCAAAATCTAATTTTCTTTCTCATCAATTTAGAAGTCTCTGGGAACAGATGTAAGAAACACGTAAAATACAGCAAGATATCTATTTGTCTCCAGCCTTGGAGACAGGAAGTCCTGTTGTCATATTTGTTAGCCACTTGGAGTACACAGATGAAAAAAACATCAATCTTGGTCTGTTTTGCTGACAGCAGAAGTTTTCAGGATGGTGTTACAAAAGTAGCCAGTAGGGAAGATATACAGCATGGAAAGAAACTGATAAAGAGAGAGTCTGATGATATGCAAGGATGAATTTTTACTGGTTTCACTTTGAATACTGACAACCTCTGGAGACCTAGTTAAGCCTTTTATTGCTTAACTGTGGAAAGATTTCAAAAGGAAACTGATACTGCATGGTGTCTGTAAAAATATTTGTTATATTTGAGAACACCTCCTTTGCTTTGTAATACTCAAAATTGCCATTCTGCTCAGCCATGACAACACTGAATGTATTTTTAGCCAGAAACAATGAAAGCAGAAAGTCTTTAGAAGTTCTTTCCAATACTACTGCAGCTTACTTAAAAAATCATTATATAGATATACATGATATATCATAATGATTTTTTGTGGAACTCCTCCTTGAAGGCTATACTGACTCAGAGATTATAAACCCTGCAAGAAAAACATTTAGTGAACATTAAGTGTATTTTTAATTTCAAAATTAAACCACAAATGTCCTCTAAACTTCACAACTATGTAAAGTGACAGACTGGGGATTCTCCAGAAGAATGGAATTTTTCTCACAATTCTTATAGGTAATTGGAAATGCGCAGTATGAATTAGTAGTTTATATGGTTTTCAAACAATTTTAGACTGGCATCATTACATATGACCATGAAAAGCTGAAGCTTATCTTAAACCATGGAAAATTATTTTTAGAGAGATGAGCACTAAGTATTAAACATCTTTTGATTTGGTATTGTGGCTTGGTTTCTTCACTTTTCAAACTTCTGCCCTACACAGCAAGGAAGAAAAGCATAACGATACTAAGAAGACATGATTAAAAAAACCCAGAAGTCAATAAAAGTAGCAGAAAATCCTAAACTAAAAAAAATCACAATTGTATTTGCCACTTTTTAAGTAACTTCAACTACGTAACTTGAACTTTAACAAGAAAAAAGCATAAACAAAGTGGAACATCAGACACCTGCAGCACCCAAGCTTTTTTCACTGGTATGTGTGCACTATGAAGACCCACAAGAAAATTCAGGATGCAATTAGCATCACATACAGGTGTTTGTTTTTTTATTGGTGTGCTAATATTAAACAACGAAAGATATTTTATTCCTCCTGTGCCTTTGCTATTACAAAAGAATTTCAGGGATTCGTTAGTAAACTTTTTAGTTCAGGGTTGCCAAATGTTAAATCTCAGAAGACGAGCACTTTTCACAACTCTGCAAAGGATATGAAGGATCGTAGATGTTTATGGATTTTCATACTGCAATGTTCATACAGTCACATCTGATTAATTATATTAAGTGGTAATTACTTTTTTTAATAGAGAACTATCAAATTTAAAAAAATAAGAAACTAATAGATTTTTAAGCAGTGAGATCAGTAAAACCTGATCTCCTATAAATTTCATATTCCTTATGCCTCTGTCCCAATTCAAATTCTTGCTCCACCAGATTTCCCTAACTTCATCTCTCCCAGAATTATTTCCCTGCATCACTGTTTCACAAACTTTTCCACTGCACCCTCAGGACAAAAAATAAATCTTAAAAATGGCATATGCTGATTTTAAGCACTGCCATCTGATTATTACTAACACCTTTGATAACCATGTTGTCTTTTTCTTAGTTTTATTCCAAATTACTAGCAGGCTACTCTCAAGTTCAGCAACCTCAGAGCAGAACTGTGAAGCCTGTGGACTACTGAACATTATTCATAGCCAGTTTTAAAGGCAGCATGACGTCTTTAGGCACCTAAAAGGGCACAAAAGTAGCACCTAATAAGTGACAAAATAAGAAGGTTTATATTACTATGGCCTTATGGCCAGCAGAATTGGGAATTTAGAGTCAGTTTGTCAGCTAAACTGAGGCAGCTATTAGGCTTGCTGCCAGAGGAAACCAGCAGATGCAAGAAAGGAGCACTGTGCTGTCACCTCTACATAGCTTAATTTTACACCCAGAGCCTGTTCAAATGTAGGGTATTTTCCCACAGACCACTGCTAAATTATGAGATCCCTTGTAGTTTCAAACTCTACTGAAAAAAATCAGGTTTTATTACCTTCCTCTCTCCATAAAAACCCTCCCCTGAAACTCAGCCTTTATAGCACCAATATTTTATGTTATTTACTAAAATTTTGTTTCATACTTCATGAAGCCTGAAAGATAATTGCTTTGTAAAGCTTAGAAATCGCAGAGATGAACACATTAATGTATAATTAAATACGGCTTTGAAAGACTGTTTTCTACATCTACAGTTAAGCATTTACATAACCTAGCACATATACCTCCCACCCAAGGCTGATATTTTGAGGAAAGGAATACTTCACTTTCTTGTTCAACTAATTTTTATAACATATTTACAGAGATTTGAGAAAAAAATATTGCATTGATGTTAATTCATCCATCTGCTTTGGGGTTTGTAAACAAGATTAGAAATCCACTGCAAAACTGAGGAGCTTGCTATTGTTAAGCTATTGTAATTCATATGCTATTATTTTAAAACAGGATATACAGTTTCTTCATCAAGCTAACTTTAAATGTCTTACATACCAGCTAAATCTCAGCGGAAACATAAGAAAATAACTCATATATCAAACACACCATGGAGACTAAATGATCTGGTATGGGAAGAGGTAAGGAGATTGTTAGTTTCTCACTTAACACAGTACACAGCAGCACAAAACAGGTGAAAGGAGAGCTGCTGTACTGATTGCTTGCACAGTCCCTCTCCAACCCTCATTAATTTCCATTTTTCACACTCTGTTTACTTATCTTGCATACATTAGTGCTAATGACTGTTCAAAAGTGTCAGATGCCACACTATGAGCTTCATTTTATTTAATATTTTAATTATATTAACATTCTTCTGTACAATCAGTAGTCATATCTGTTCAAATCATTACATCCTCCATGCATTTAGTCTCCTTAAAAGTGCTTTTCATTTCACAGGTCTGCCCTCTTTTAAGAGCAGCCTGTGAGAGACCAGAATGTTAAAGGTTAGGGACTCAAAACAATTGGCCATTTCTGGAGGTGGCAGGGTGCTTTGCCCAGGCCAGGTTTGCATCCCCCCTCCACCAACCAAAGGACAGGAGAGTTTTTGCATGTGTAGTGGCAAAATCTCTATTCCCCGTAAGGCAAATAGTAAACAATGCCAACCCTTGCCTTAAAAGCAGTGTTGTGTACATATTCATCAGTACATATTTATTATTAGTCTATATAATTTACCACTTGAAGTAATAACATTTTAGAACGGAGTATCTCTATATTGTTTTAAGTAAAAAAAAATAACTGAGGTTGAAGTAAAAACACATATAACAATAAAAAAGTTATTTCCCTACTTCAAGACGGAAAGCTAATACTACCTACATAAAATAGTTCTATAACTAACACTGCAATCTCAGTCAAAATATATTAGTAGCTTTCCTAGATAAAGACAACCACTTGATCTGACTGTACAGAACTGAACCACACACCATGGTTCAGTGCCAAGGCAAATAGCATGTTTGTGGCATTATGTAACACATGCACACTACAGGGTTATCACCAGCATATCAGTTTTCAGCGGTTTCAAGATGGTAATACTGAATTATGAATTAAAATCAGAATAAAAGGAGTGAAGAATTTTTGACTCTTGCGCTCAACAAACTTTTAAATAGAATCAGTGTGACGTATACTTTAAAAACTTTTACTTGCACTTGATTTTCTCATTTTGCACTTTCAAAACTCACATAAAACATGCTATATTGCATGTAAAATTAATGTAAACAACACAAGGTATAAACAATAATATAAAGTACAGAATCAGAGAGGATGAAGAAGATCTCCAAGATCATCAAGTCTAACCTTTGACCTAATACCACCATGCCCACTAAACCATATCGTGAAGTACCACATCCAATTCTTTTTACAATTCCAGGGGTGGTGACACCACTTCTCTGGGCAGCCTGTTCCAATGCTGATGACCTTTTTGGTGAAGACATTTTTCTGCCTATCCAACCTGAACCTCCCAAGGTGCAACTTATGTCCATTTTCCCTTGTCCTGTCACTGGTTGCCTGGGAGAAGCGCCAACTTTCACCTAGCCACAACCTCCTTTCAGGCAGTTGTAGAGAGCAATAATGCCCCCAACAAGCCTCCTTTTCTCCAGACTAAACAGCTCCAGCTCCCTCAGCTGCTCCTTATAGGACTTGAGCTCCAGACCCTTCACCAAGTCTATGCCCTTCTATGGACACACTCCAGCACTTCATTGTCTTTCCAGTAATGAGGGGCCCAAAACTGAACACATGATCTGAGGTGTGGCCTCACCGGTGCCAAGAACGGGGAGATGATCACTGCCCTGGTCCTGTTGGCCACACTATTGCTGATCCAGACCAGGATTCCTTCTTGGCCACCTGGGCACACTGCAGGCTTGTATTCGTATTGAAAAGCAAAGCTGGTGATCATATCATCACTCATCTTTAGGAATTGGTTTACATATATAAGAATACTCTACTTTGCAAATTCCAGCATAAACGTCTGAAGTTATTCAACAAAAGTATCTCCTTTTGTTAATCTTATGTTTGGATATCAGCTATTTTTTAAATTGATTTTTGAGCTCCAAATAAGGAATTGCCAATTCTGTTGTCAAAGAAATTTTACATGGAATGGAAACAGAGGGGCTACACTTACCTGCAACACTGGTCTTATCTCTACTAACCCCAGTGACCACTCACTAGAGGGAAACCTATTGAGCCTGTTTTCTACAATATTGTCAGACAGTCTTTCTGATAATATCTATAGAAATGGACTGATGACTTATAACTCTTGGCATAGCCTTTTCATTCTTCAGATCAACCTAGAACATACTCAGTTACTCTATATGTTCTTTGAGGAGGCATCACTTGAGATAAAGAGTTCCATCATACTTGTTTAATTTGCATGCCGCAAGTAGGGAAGGTAAGAGGGCTGGCTAATGCTGTCTGGTGCAGAGAAATAACTCTAGAAAGCAAAGTAACTGCATGACCATTTGAGACAGGCCATTTGACAGCAGCTCAATGAGGCAGGGTTCAGTTTGAGATTAAAACATTGTAGATATCTACACAGAGATCTGCACATCTGTAGGAGGACTCTGAGCACCCTGCACAGTCAGAGGGAATCGGGCAGCAGAGCCTGGGAAGAGTTCCTGCTCTCTCCCCTGCCTGCTCATGGATGAACTCAGGCATCCTCTTGGCTCTGCTGCCTGAAGTGCACTGAACTCCATCAACCATGACAGCAGCTCAGACACATCACACATTTGTAGTTACCATATGCAGTCTCCTAAAATCCTTGTGCTATAATTTTAGCTATAAAAGCATTTCATGTTTCAAATTTAGACTAATGAACAAGAATTATCCTGGAAAGAATAAAAGGCAAATTAGACCCTCAAATAACTTCCCACTGCAACAAATTTCTATTGTAACTGACTCAGGTGGCATTTTCCCAACACTCCCAGATGGCACATATCACTAATAGCTCTTAATTATTGCTCAGTATTCCAAGTAAATTGAAACTTATTCTGATACTCATACATTAAAATTAATCAGATCATCCTACGTTTTAAATGCTGAACATAACAGAACTAAAGAACATCATAGCAAAAATAGGAATGGAGACTTTACATCCTTTCTGTTGACAATGGCAATATAATCAGGAGACATTATTTATCACAAACTCACTTCAGACATGCTAGAACACCCAAATGTAATTATGCAACCCCAAAATTACATTCCTATAGGCCTCCCTTTGTGACGGATAAAAAGATGCAATAAATTCACAGAGTCTGGCTTCACCAGACTCAGTTGAGGTCATAGTGCTACTTGAAAGTATGACAAGAAATAGGTTTTTCCCATGTGACAAAGTTGATAAGAACATACTCTAACTGAAATGTTCCCAAACTGCTGTCAGACAAATAATGGGATTAAATGCCTACTTAATCTCAATTTTCCCCTAAGAAGAAAAAGGACAAGAGATGTTAAGTGATTTTTTTTTCTTATCTGTTAAAATTTCTACAGTTACTGGTTTAATTTTTAGTTTGAGAGCAAAATTATGGGCTTTTTTGTGTTTGATAAAATGAGTTGACTGTGAAAGCCCAAAATTGTCTGAGATTCCTGAGTAAAAATTCAGTCATAGGGGAAAAGAGATTTCCACTAATACCAGAAGTAAATATAAATTTTATGAGGAATTTCACTTCTACCCCCTCAAAATCCCAAAAGAAAATGCTTTGTAGAGTACTGGGTCTCTTTCAACCTCCACCATTATACACAGTATATACTTCATATTACAGAACAGAAAACTGAAATCAATGAAATCTCAGTTATGGATGTGACTGATGAACTCCCATATTTGTATCAGCCCCTTTACAGTCACAACAAATGTTGACATTTCTCCTTCAGAAAAAGACAGAAACTCATAAAGCCATTTGGCAAAGCTGTGTTCAAGACTAATTAATTAATCCTCATGCATTTTCTCCAACTAACCCCTGTTCTGATGCCTGAAGCTTATTTCATACATATATTTAATAAGAGTAAATACAAGCTTGAAATATATAGATACTGATTTTTCTTATTTACTATTAACTGTTATTCTGATAATCAAAACAATTACTAACAGACAGAGAAATAAATGCTCAAAAGTATCATTTTTTTTTAGCTTCCTAAAATATGCATAATTCAAGAATTTGTATTTTTTTAAGAAAAAGTGAATGCAGTCTACATTATATTACTGTACATAAATACGTATATGTACTATACAAGTACATTATCCATTAGAATTATTACACTAGAATTTTATCTGTCTTGCATTTTATACTATCATCCATTAAGGTATACAAGAAGAGAAAGGGAAAGGACTAGAGGAGGGAATAAGAAAAGCATTATCTTAGAAATTTCACACAAATGTACAAAACCCATCTTTCAGGTCAAGAAGAGAGCAGCACCTGAGGAAAATTCCTGGAAGTCAAAGGAATTTTTGTATTAATTTTTAATTCTTAGCCTTCAAAAAGGACAGAAAAGAAACAGCTACCAAGGGCCTTTCACCGACCATAAATCAGCCGCATTTATGTGCATTAAAAGGTACGGCCACAAGGTGGCTCTCAATACTCAGGATTGAAAACTTGACTCGAAAATGAAATAAAAATCTCGATTAGCTTTGTTTTCTTAAAATTGTAACTGATATGGTTCACCTCCCTTATTCTCAGACACATTTGTTTCCACACTAGGAAAATATTTTGAAGATATTTTAGATTCCAACAGAGAGGTTTCCAGGCTCAATCTAGAACAAGCGTTTTCCTGTAGTCACTTTTTCCTCCCAAAATCAAAGCCCTTTTGATAGTTGGAATTAATATATACATAAATGAAATTACTTATAACTGCTTTTAATTAAATTAGTTCTCAACTATTTACCAGTACTAGTTCTGTTTCATGATGAAAACTATGAAGTCTCTACCTAGAACATGAAGATGTATATGGACAATATCTTATAATCTTTCTAATATGCTCTAGCTATATTTATGTTGTTAAATACATAACAACATAAATACAATTTTATTTTTCCTTTTATGGACTTATTAATAGTTATGGGTTTTTCTGGCAATCTTTCACCCTGTTCTGTAATGATTTTTGTTAAAAAAATATCTGTTTTCATTCAATATCTGTTTTTTTCACAAGTGTGAAAATCTGAAATTTAAAGGAATTTGAACAGGTTGGAAAAAATAATAAATTGGGCTCTGACTGTCAACTCAGTAAATTTGACAGTACTCAGTAAATTTGTGATGCAGAATCAGTGACTTGTGATCTGTACAGCACTCTGAAAAGTACAGGAGTCTCTTAGGACAATCATCTTGGATATTTTTCTTAGACAAGAGATCTTGGTGGTTACTTCAAGGAATATGCCCCCTCAGAGGAACAAAATCTAAGCGAATACCTGAAAATAACTATCACAGCTGTTTTGTAACTGCAGGCAAATAGAGGAAGAAACTGGTTATGTTTTCAATGTTACGAGGCAGTACAAACACATTTTAACTAAGCTATAACTATCGAATAAAAGCCCAGGAAACAATTTCTGAGTGTAAGGGATCATTAAAAGAATTATAAGCAATACCGGTGCATCTATATAAGTGTTTTAAAGCCCTGAATTACTGGGACAAATTCACATTTTCTTATTGCTTTCAGTTCCAGAAGCTTGCAGAAAATCCACATCTGCAAAAAGTTAAACACTGTGCTGTGTTTTCTCTATGAAACGCTATTTTGTGCTGTATTAAGTTGTGTCCTTAGGGCTTACTCCAAAGCCAACAGTCTATTTTCCATTAGTTTTAGTATGTTTTCCAATGAGATCCTTCAACTGCAAACCAGCTAGGACTCTGTTCAATTATTCAGCAAAACTACAGTTTAAATGAAAGCAGGGAAATACAATATTAATGGTTTCAAACACTTCAGATTTCTGATTGTTGTCCTTGATAAACATACAGAGCACAATACTTGGAAAAAGCGATCACTAGAATCAAAGACTTTGCACTAGAATTCTACATTTGATTACAAAATTCATGCATATCAAAGCCAGAGGTACCGTTACAGAAAGAAAGTATACAGCATTTTTCATCCTTGATGCAATGGCCTTTGATTCCTCAGCTTTTATTATTGCTATTACAAAGAATTTTGAAAGGCTTTTGCAATGCTTTTGATACTCTAAATCCAAGAACGTCAGGGTTTGCCATCCCATACTAGGTTTTTAGCATTTTGCCAACAGTTCTCAAAAATTTAGAACTTCCAAATTTGTAAGTCACAGTTTTTTTCTACTTAGAAGAAGAAAAAAGACAAAGGAATTCCTAGCACATTAATTACTCATTAGAGGTCATAGCCTTAAACACAGCAACAATGACAGTTTTGCACATGGCAAATTCAAATTTCATCTCATAGTGTTAGCACTCATAGACCATACAACATCCCCTGGAGAAAAGGACAAATCCTCCAGAGCAGTGAGCAGAAACCAACATGGCTTCTTAAAAAATGCTGGTCAAGATCATTAGTCAAATAGGCAACATTTTTATGTATTTACAGAAGATCTTACATTCCCTTATTTTGAAAAAAACCCACTAGAAGTGAAAACTGAGGAGCAGCTAGCAAACACTGCCCCTCAAAGAATCAAGATGCTGCAAGTGCTTTCTTCTGGTCCCAAAGACTTTGCTGGGCTCCAGGGGTGGACTATTTCAGGATTTGCTGAGTTCAGGCAATCAGCAGCAGTACCCATAATATCTTTCCCCAGGTAAAAACTATTGTGTCAGCCCTATTTATTTTTCTTTTCTTAAGGTATTTTTTGATTGTCTTAAATTTTTTTAAAATCTTATTTTTAGCTATGCAAACCTCATTTTGATTTTAGTCCTGCTGTATCTACTGGGAAACATGAACAATTTGCTAATTTTTTTTTAGAACCCTTGCTAAGTTTCATCAGAATCTCCCCATATTTAAGGAATTTGCTGGCTTATGATGACATCCATGTCAATGACTCACATTTTCACAATTTCTGCCTTCTGTTACTGAAAAGACTCATCAGATGAGTTGTGCAAAACATTTTGAAATCCCTTATATAGTTTTCTTCCAGAGGTGGCACACCACCACAATACAGCAAAACTTAGGCACAAATAACTATTTTCAGTAATGCTTCAAATATATTTCAATGTTCTAATGTTTCTCAAGGTATAGAAGTTTAAAAATTTTTCATTTCTTTCTTTTGCTGCCTAAAGCAAATTCTTTATCTACTTGCACTGGTCTTGTCCAGAGATGAAGGTCTGATAGGTGGAATGGGGATGGGGAACATTAATTTGTCTAAGAATTCATAGTTAAGCACTGAAATTCATAAGCCTCCTAATACTGCTGTCTTCCTATTTGCACTATTTCAGCACCTTCTCACAAAGTATATATTCCCAAATCTGACTTCCACATTTTTAGCATTTTATTTTCATTTCAAAATACACAGTAAGCTTAATTTTGTTAACTACCAGTTTTTATTATAGTTCATGCCCAGCTTGTGTATACTCTACACTTGTCAAAAACATGATGCTGTTAGTCTGGTTCCCATTAGCATAATACATAATTTCTAGTTCTAGTGTTTTACTGAAATGAGCCAAAAATTACTAACATGGTACATGTAGAAAGATGCATCCAAATGCATATTTATATGATGTTCATTCAAAAAATCACAGTTGTGAGACCAAAATACTATTTTTCAGATTTTTATGTTTTTTTGGAAATTCTCTATAATCTGGTTCTGTTGGTTTTGATGCAATAATAAAAAGTTTCTGAAATAATTGAGTTGTTCAAAAGAGATCTCGCAAATTTAGGCAAAATTGTAACTTTACTTTGACAAAGGTGACATGCAATGGTATCTGTACATTCTAAAGTGTAGCAATTTGTGGCTTTATACAATAAAATGCTTTCCTCCAAGACAATGATTCCCAACAAGAAGGGATTCTTCTGATTATTGTTTGACTTTTGAAATTCCAGTTCAAAGGATCTTAAGATGAGTTCAAAACAACCAAGATAAAAGAAGGTAAAACTAATCTTGCAGATATCAGGGCTTCCATAAAAGATATACAGGCTATGCTAAAACAAGAGCCTGCCTATACATGTAACACAACTTACTCTACAGAAAAAAATATATGGCAATAAATATTTGGCAGTTCTCTAAAATAATCTCCACAACTTTCCAGAACTACGCTTAATTACTTTCTAACTTATTTTGTTTTCTCCAAAGCACCTCTGACTCTCAGTATGTGGAATTAATGGAATGTGGATCCAACTGAAATCACTTCCTCTTTGCATTTGCTTCTAATTACTCTTTCATTTAAAAGTCTTGAAAGTGTGTGCTCATTTTACTCATTATTTCCCATTTTGTTTTAATTAGATGTCATTGCCAACTTCAGCGCAAAAACACTTCTGTCCAGTTCTGATCACCTCTACATCTTGTGCAAATAAACTAAAGGAATAATTAAAAAGCCCAAACAAATCTGCCTAAATAACGGTATTTGGGAGACTTGGAAGTGGAAAGTGGTTGACAACTGAAATAGTCAACATACATACCTAAACAATTCCATCAAACCATAATGGAACTAACACTTGAAAAGTTTTATTATTTTGAAAATGAATGAAATCAAGAATATGAACTGAAATTTAATATTTTTCTCCATTTGTTAAGAAAATAATGTTTTCTAAATGAAAAACTGAATCAAGCATCTAAATACACCTTGGTGAATATATTTACTTGCACTTATTCTAATAATGTTTTTAAATAGACAGTGTGAGATATTTGAGTTTCCAATATTGCAATGATGTTTTCTGTCAACTTAGGTGTTTATGAAAATGTATTTTTCAATTATAATGGTTCAAACTCCTAAATTTATTTTAAAATCATGGTTTTAAGATATCCTATACATTTACTGTTTTATGATATTAAAAAAAAATGACATTAATCCTCAGAGAGCAAAAGGGACACAGTTAACAGTGATACTCTGAAGGAAAAACATCAAGCAACCTTAGAAGAAAGCACATATATTTATTCTACAGGATAACTGTGAACTACACGTTTTGTTCTGCATTTTATTTCAGTAAAGACAACTACAAAGGGTGCTCTCTGATGGCCTGAATCTTTAAAGCGATCACCAACCACTTAAAACAACCAACACACTACGTCCTTCATTTACAAGCCTGGAGAATAGTGCTTTGTGATGAACCTTTATGCCAAGTGTGAGGCTACAGGAAATACTAAAGTCAAATACAAGTCACTGGACTTTGCAAAATTTGCTTTCTTTATTTACTGTAGAAGAAATCAAACATATTTTCTAAAAGAATGTCAATCACTGAACAGCATCAAGCCTGTTGGACGACAACATAAATACCATGAAGTACAAAGTACAACTGGTAAACAAGCGGCATGGACTGTCAGCGTATAATGCAGAAACCATTCAAATTGCTATTAACATTTCAATCATTACTCTTCATTACCAATAGTTACTGTAGCTACACTATTTCCTGACAAATGAATTCCTACGTAGATAAGATCTCTTTAACCACTATTTTCTAGTCAGTATGTAATAAATAACCTCGTGTTTGTTAATCAAATCTTGCTCAAGTGAGAGAATAAATAGTTAAAACTGTGTCAGGAAGCTCACAAATCTAACCTTGTCTAAGTAAAAGAACAGAGAGCTGAAGCAAGGCCAGAGAGAACAGATAGCAAAGCTAGGAGGCAACGCCAGGAATGTTAGGAAGCCTTGGAAAACCACAATGTATGGGTCTCCCCCCCCGACTGTAAGAAGGCCACAGAAAGGACGTCAGAGGAAGACTACGGCCTTCAGCCTCAGGACCACCAGAAGGCAGAAAAAGACCCCCTAGCAACAGCTTGCGCAGACGCAGAGTACTCCTGGAAGTACCGGAACAAGAAGGTATAAAACCAGAGAGATTAGAAGGGGTGGTTGCGAGCCGTTGGTGGAGCAGAGACTCCCCGGTCGCCCAGTACTGTTTTGCTTGCTGTCGCTTGCTTAATAAACCAAATTATCTTAATTGGCCTGGCTCCCGTCAATTTATTTTGACTCTAACTTATAACAAGTATATGATTTCCATACAAAGCTACTAAAACTGCATGTAATCAGAACCATTTGTCAGTGTGGTTTGGTGCATCTTACACAGAAAAGGTTCCTGAAAAATGTTGTTGTCTACAGCCTCACTGTGTACATATTCCATGAGGTTATACACTGTAAACTAGAACTAACTGGGACATTTTGGAAAAATGAAGCAAGACCTAGGGGTCAGCAGTAAATTAAGCTCCCTCTTTTTTTCCCCTGGAACAATTCTTAGGGATTGAAAGCAGCTGAAAACAGGATGAAGAAAACAAGCTCTTTGGGGGAGGGCTGAAAAGGGGCTAAGACAGAGAGCACTTATGATGACTTTAATATTATCTATAATTTCTTCTTGCCAGAGTGCTCACCACTAACCAGATATTGCCAGCCTTTGAACCTGTTAAATGACAGATCAAAATGAAGAAAAGGGAGCTTTATCCTCCCAAGATACCTCACATATTTTTAATATACACCTGAACTTGATTACACATGGTGAAAACAAGCACTGGCAAAAATGAAAAGTGAGTAGTAGGCAGTGCTACTGAAGTAAAAAGAGTGCAGTCGTGGTCCCCAAACTTGTGAATATGAAAACAGTCATACTGTTTTTGTTTTTGCTTTTCCCTCTCAAATGTCTCAGAATTTCCATTTTGTTTCTTTGCTATTAGGATAGCTATTCGATATCCAAATATACTTAATACAGTGGATGAGATTTCAGGTTGAAATCCTCTTATCCAGGGAAGCTATCGATTACTAACTACTGGGAAAAGACATAGCAAACTTTTCCTTTTTGATCTGGATTACATGTTAAAACATCAGAGCAGCTAACTGAAGGAGATTTTCACAGTCAAAGGAAAAAAGAATGTTGCATGGCTTTTCTCTCTCAGTGCCCAGAATGAAGTTACAGTATCAGGAAAGACAAAGAGATCACAAATGCTTATGTAAGAATAATAGCTAAGAATGCATGGGAAAATAGTAAAAAGTATTATACCTTTAATACATTCACTAATTTAAATCAGTTAGTTTTATAGTAATATCAACATTTATGCTGATTTTAAAGGAAAAAAACCCACAGATATGTTGCTACTCACTGTGCAAACCCCTGTGACTGCAGCATCAACTACATAACTTGTTAGAACTATCATTACAGTAAGCAATGTCATAGTCTGACATCAAGGAACCTCTACTGGCCTAATAGTCATCCCATATCCCACAGAGAAAGAAGTTTCAGTATATTTTAATCAGCCTTTTAAAAGAAGTCTTAAAGAGAATTACCTATTAAAATCATTCTTTTAAACAGCATAACTTTGAATTTCAGTTTTTATATTTTGAAGCACTAATAAAGAAGACATTTAAGCAAATTTCTTTACCTTAAGGTCTGAATTTACTGAATGCAAATATTGCACTACCTTGCAGAAGACTGTGGTAGACTTCATTTAAGGAGAAAAGTTTAATCATGTTATAAATATGACAACAGTTTCAAATGATCTAACTAAGCACATTTAGTATTTAATAGGAAATTTTGTCAACAATGAAAGGGGATGCTATAGGCAACACATTATCCCAGAGTTTATCAGAGCATTTCCATGGAGGATTAGTAAGAAAAGGCATTAAATCTTATATTTACAGTGGCTAAATCCATTACTGATTTTAACCTGAATAACTCTGAAATAGCTGAGAAGCTCTGTACAAAAGCATAAAATGTCTTTCAGTAGTTCCTTGAAGAAAAACATCAGCACCCCTGTCAGCTGTATTTGCATCCTCAGAGATCATTCTAGAAAAAGGTTTGCTAACCCATTTTTCTTCTAGGAGATCCATTACTAATGCGGTGCAGCTTCTGGAAGTAGAACAAATATTCATGAGGTGGCTTTCCAGTGACAAACAGGATAAAACTAAGCATTGTTGCATATCAAGTTGACACTCACGATAGATAAAACAGAATATATGATCAAGCCCATAGATTTGGGGTGGGGGGAAAGTCCATTTTATTTTTTCACAGAAGACTGTTACTTGTAACCTCAGTGCTGTAACTATCAGAGCTTGAGAGACATGACAAGAAGTCTAAAAACCTTGGATTAGAGACTGATTTTCACAAACATAGTTGATAACTGAATTCGATCTATACCATGTATTTTATACCTTCTGATTTATAATAAAAACACTAGAAAATTCCAGTAGACTGTAAACAATACACAGGAGTACAAAGAGCATCAAACTGAAAATAGGACTACAAACCTAAAGCTGTGCAAATACAATTTCTAGAATGACACATAAAAGGTAACTATTGTAATAACAGAAATATACATCAAACTTCAAGTGGTTTTCCTTTTTAAAGGTCAGGAAAAGCAAAAGTAAAAAAAAAATTGTTCATTGTTTCTGTCAACTTTTTATTTCAGTTTACAACAGTTAACACTTAACTTTAATATCCAGGAATACTGCTAAAAAACCTTACAGCAATATTTTCTTATTGTTCACAATATATCCCTCTGTAAACAGGCCTCCCCAGAATCTAAGTGTCCATCTGAATAACAATGCTAAATTCCACAGCTCAGGATTCATGAAAACTGGAATCACTCTGTAGAGAACACAATTTCCTTTAACCCATCAATTGTTAAGACCACATCTTGTCATGAACTTTGTCTCTGACCTTTAAGCAGGATCACTGAATAAAATATCGCATGGAAGAAATACAGAGAGCTTCATTCCCTTCTCTGAGAGATAATTAGCAAATATTTTTCAAAAGTAAAAAAATATAGTAATTATAAAACAAATAGGAAACTTCAATATGTGTTTGACATTTATTATAGCCTAATGTATTTGAATACATATCCTCATTTTATTTTTATAGTTTTTTTAATGGCATATCAAATATTAGATATGTTATTAGTTAAACAAAAATAAAATGAGGATTGCTCTGAAATAATTAAATGTCAGGCGAATGATTACACATTAAATACTTGATGAATGATCTCTAAAAATTAATTTCTAATAGTTTAAAAATGTTTGACAGATAATTGAGAGGATTAGTAATTGCTTTCAGATTTTTAAGGCCAGCAAATAATACAATGCTTTTAACTATTCTATTTTTTTTAGCTCATGCTGTGAAGTAGCCTTCACTTCCACTTGCCTGTCTCTAGATTAGAACATACATGATTGGGATATTACTTATTCTTGTAAGTCATATACTGGTTTTCAGATGATTCTAAATATGTTATTCATCCATTACAGTGAAAACTGCATACAGAATACAAAATAAGGACTGTATTACATTATTAAGATTAGTCTCTGCCAGGTATTACTAAATTTCATGTCAAATGAAATGGCAAGACTGAATGGCCTGTAGTCTGATAAATTTGGGAATGGTGCCAATAAACATCCATTTATACAAGATAGCTCTTGTCAGACAAACATGATACTATCATTATGAAGCTTAGATTAATCACTCTGCATCACACAGCACTGACATAATACAGTTAGACTTCTGTCAGAAATTTCATTTATATGGTGCAGCATTGGGAATTAAGTACTATATAAAATGAATTTCATTTATTAAAGAGATTAAAATCAGGCACTGATAATCAAAGAAATTAATTATATATAGAAGCTTTCACATGACAGAATGTCAATGAGGTTCTTCAGAGATCCAGTTTGACCTATGGATATTTAATATTTGTACCAGTGATCAAAAATATCAAATATGATCATGATGATTAAAAGTACAATTTGGAAATCAGAAGCACTCTGAGGGAACGGTAAATGCTTGCAAGGACAGATCAGTTCCGCACTGCCATTTGGCTCACCTACAAGTAAGCTTTGAGATATCAGGGAACAAAGAAACCAGGTTGTGTTTGGAGAATGGATTTCAAAAAGAACTCAGAAAAGCTCTTATAAGCCATGTATTTTATCATGTTAGTACTCAATTTTTTGCATAAGGTGTATCTGATTTACAGTATAAAGTGTAAGAACTGCTGTGCCAGGTCAGACACACTGTCTAGGGCAATGGTTTCTCTGAATAGCAAATGCCTAAGGTAGAGGAGCATATGAATGCTCTCCCCAGTCTATTCTCTTGGCCACTGTAAGTTTGCCATTGAAAGACTTACTGAGTATCTTGATCTACCTCTAACAACAATAATTCACTACTTAAATGAATAAAAACTTTCTCAGGGAAAAACTTTAAATCAGTGAAGGGAACTGGCTAAGATCCTGGGTCTAGAGCACTAGGCAGGTCAATTCAGACGTGAAGAATTACACATGTCAAGGCTATAAACATTTTAGAAATTGTTACTGGAGCTCAAACAGAATTTCGTGCCTTGCTCAATTCCCTACATCACATTATAAACGTTTTGCAACAGCTGGTCCTTCTTGTACACAAAAACGATGAATCCATTAGTGTGTCCCTGCAGTATTTCTACAACTCTGTCTTGTTCTGCTTAGAACCACAGTTGTCTGCAATAACAATGGGGTTTTTCTCTGACAATTGTAATGGTAGAAAATTGTGCAGTTGAAATTCCTGATGATAGTCACTTAAGCCTATACATGCAGGCTCTGCCTCTACACCTATGTGGTACTGAAGTCTTTACCTTAGAACTAAACCTCTCCAGCATTAGAAATACCACTAAAGGAGAAAATTTTTACACTCTCAGGCTACCTGAATGTAGATGTGTATTGTACTTGCTTCAGACAGTGCTATTCCTGACTCTGCTGTTTAATTCCAGGATGGGTTATTGGAGAGAAAGCAGAAAGTTAAGGAAAACAGCAAACTTCTTTATACCCAGCTTGACTTCACAGTGCCTTGTGTTACACTTCTTTAGAAATATTAGCGCCAAAAGTTCCTATGACAAAATACATGATTGTAAAGCCCTTTGGTAAGATACATGTACTCTCTTATTACAGCTACTTTTGTTAGAAATACTTACCGCTAAGAAAGAAAAAGAAAATGTAGACTGAACAGTAATAGTTTTAATAACAATCCACCACATGCTCTAATCACTGAAATCTTTGGTGTACTCATAAGTCTTCATATGTAAGAGCCTTAATTGCTCAGCGAAATGTTGCTAGCATATTACTCATTTTATGATTATTGATGGCTGTTTATGCACAGTTGCTGCCTTGGCAGACTATATGTCTTATTTGATTAGTATCTTTATTGTGCTAACTGTATATAAATAAAAATATGCCTCAAAGATACATGCTGTGACATAATTATTTCAACACATTACAGTAATGTTAGTTTAAATAGCAAGTTTCTGACGAACAGAGAATACATATTTCCTTAATATCTTAAAACTCCTTTTGTAGACCACAGGTATGAGGTAACAGAGCCAGAAACAATAAAATGCTTAATTTTTATTGCAAATAAAATGAACATAATTTAGATTTGTTTGTTGAATGGATCCTGAAAGAGGACAAAAGGAAGTATGTTGGTAAAAGTTATTGTTTTGCTACAGATTTCAGTATGACTAGGCCTTCACTCTATTTTTAGTATTGCCATTACTGATTTATTTATGTGTGTCAATGAAGGAGCCATTAAGCACACTGCAGTGTCTAATTTGTACAAAATAATAACAATTGTAATGACAAAAATATTTTCCCCCAACATCTAGATCATATTTACATGTGCAAGAAGGAAAATAATCTGAATTTACAGTAATGTAATATGTGCATATGACATACTGATCACTGGAAGAATTTAATGAGTTCTTCTGTCTCTTGATAATGATTGCAAGACTCAGAACAGACACAAGAACATTCTGCGATCTCTGCTTGAGAACACAATTCTCTCTCATTCATTGCTATGTGTCATGGTTTAGGAACGGTATTCCCCAATTTACTGCTCCCGCTGAATCTCCAAGCCATGCACATGCACTTCTTGCTTGCTTCTCCCCCTCCCACAGCCTCTCCCTGTCTCCTCCCCCTGGGCTGGAGAGGAGAATTGAAGGAAGGCACAAAAGGTGAAGATCATGGGTTGAGACAAGAATAATTTACTGGAAACAGCAATGAGAGAAGAAAACAAACAGTAACACCAACAATACTAATGACTGAGGGTACAAGGAAGAGGGGAACAATTCACATGTGATTGCTGGAACTGGATATTACCTGACTGCTCCCTTGGCTGCACCTACACGACCAGAAGGAACACTTTCCTCCCCAAAGAGACTCCCTTCCCCCTGCCCCCAGCAATGATGTGAGATGGTACAGAGTAACCTCCCAGTCCCCTCTTG
This sequence comes from Origma solitaria, assembly GCA_013397895.1. Lineage (NCBI taxonomy): Eukaryota > Metazoa > Chordata > Aves > Passeriformes > Acanthizidae > Origma > Origma solitaria. Next base: position 2,023,702 of record VZRL01000412.1, on the reverse strand, counting down.
GCTACTGAAAAAAATAACCCTGTCCTGGCCAGAAGCAGGACACTATGGTCTTCACACCTCTTCCTTCTAATCTGATTATAAATTTGTTCTCTTATTAAGAATCACCCTTCTTGGTCTTGCTTTCCCCAGCAATCATCACCAGCTTGGTTTGTAACTGTATTTTGCTTCATCTTCCACACTCCTCCTAGGTACTAATTCTTACGATTTTTTAAAATTATATTGGGGAAGATTCCATAATTTCTCACATTACATTTTTATGCCCCAAGTTTCGCTGTAAGTACACTTGGAAGTTTGTATCATTAATACTGATCTTGTCTACAGCTTTTCCTGAAAAAGGATGATGCTTATATTTGCATATTAAAAGAGCAGTATTTCCACATAAGAATTCAAATTCCCTTGGGAGTTTGCTTAGAATAACCAATACATTTCACATGAAACTTTATAGTGACAATCTTTTACTTGCATTTTTCTATGAATAGCATGTAAAGCTTACAACTTAAGTATTCATTTTCATTTACCTCTCTCTTTCCCATTTTCTTCCTCACTTCCTAATCGTGACGCCAAGCCATCACTGCTTTCAGTGAAGGTGAACACCTCCCTAGTCAAGCTATTTCTTCAGTGTAAAAGCAGAGATTTGTCTGCTTCATGGAAGCTTCCCAGCAGATTCTACTATGTAGAATAAGCCAAAGACTGCTCTCCCAAAGACCACAATCCTAAATCTCACTGTTTACCATCACAACCTTCCTCTGAATACTGAGCTCAATCACTACAATGAAATTTGCTATTCATTGAAATGGTTGTCGCCAATTCTTGAGCAGCAAAGTAGGGGCCTGGCTGGACTCAAAGCAGTTTCTTAGTGTAGCCTATGAACCTCATGGGTTGCCTAAATAATGCCACTATCCCAGATAATGGTTGAACATGAAGTGGGGAGACTTCTGCCTGTATTTACTAGTAAGTCACAACCACTACCTCTGCCCGGACAGATAGACCACAACAGATCCCAGCCAGAACCTCCCTGTCCCTTCCTTCCTGCTCCGACCTTGAACCAGACAGGTGCTGCACAGTTTTACCGTGGAGCTCTGCACAGTCAAAGATCAAACCAACAGAGAGCACAACTCCCTCTCCTCCACTTCCCTGTCTGTGCTTTCCAGTATGGTGCATACAATGCTTTGCTTCAGAGATGCAATCTACTGCTATACCCACAAGTAGTAAGTATTACACCACATCAAAAAATATTACACATATTCCAAATGGGTTTAGACCTTTTCTCTGTAATGGTTTTGGGGTTTCCACCAGAACAAAAATATGCTTTCTAATTATTTTAATCTAATTTAATTAATTAATGGAAAGTAAAACTAAAGATATAGGAGCTGTTTTCACACACATACACAGTAAGTCGGATTAATACTTCCTTGACAAATACCTCACAAAATATGCACTGCTGGAATAAATATAAAATTTTTCTTAATTTCTTTAATAATAATTTTGACTGTCTAAATAAACACTAGTATTTTCAACAGCTTAATTTTTTTCTTGTATTACCATTAAAAAACTAATATTATTTTTAATAAATTAAGAGTTTCAGATTTTGTTCTAAGAAATCTAATAAAAAAAGTTCAGCATTAATTAGTGTTAAAGTAGAAACATGGGGTCTCCAAGTTCAGGTTTGATGTTATTTTTATAATGCAGCAGATACTAGCATCTACCAGAAAAAGGGGCTTTTTAATATGCTATTTTATGAAATATAAGGACATTAACTTATAAGAGCATAGTTTTAAAATATTTATTATAGCTCTCAGAAGCATCTCGACAAAAAGAACATATTGGATCCAGATTTTACATTTCTCTAACATTTCAGAAATCTGATTCTTCCAACCGTAACATCTATGCTCCATTCATAATTACTAAGACTGAATGAATCTTTTCACATTCTCTTCAGAGGTATATAATAAAGTAAAATATTTATTACAACTAACGACAGACACAAGAACCTAAAACCCTCAGAAAATTCTAATTCACAGGAGTCCAAAATACTGAAGAGTTTATGGATATATATACCAGTGCAAGAAGGTACCACACATATGCATTAAAATTTTTACAGTGAATAAGTATCTCCTCTATGTTCTTGCAGAGAGAGAAACACCATTATTTTTCAAGGGATATGGAAAAAGTCACTGCTAACTCTAATCTTTAGACCTCAATTGATATCACTAAATGTAAATGTCACACACAACACAGAATTAAGGACTGTTATGGAAATATTCTTTCAGTAGATATACCAGCATATTCCTTGAAACTGGTAGTTTAAGGGACTTCCTGAGCTGCAAAGATGAAGGCTACTGTCAAGTAGTACAAGTTGCATAAAACACAACCAATTATCAGCTTTTTCTTAACAAATAAAGTAACAGGACTTTCCTCTTTACCATTACTCCTTCTGTTCCCCCATTCAATTCAGCAATTTCACATGATTTTTCAAAGCAAAATCTTTCCAGAAGCTCAAAAATGCTGCATCTATAGCCATGCTGGACTGTCTTGTAAAAAAACATCAATCCCAAGACTGAAAAGACTATCAGTGTAAATTGTTCACTTACCTGTTTTTCAGCCTGTCCATATTCCGATCCTTGGCGTGACAAGAAGTGACAAATATGACCATTGTTTTTTGCTTTTTCTCGAAGAGCCATAGCAGTTCGTACTGTAGCATTTCTAGCATGAACAAACACCATCACCTTTAGATAGAAAGAAACAGGACCAATGAGAAATTAAAAAGGAGGTTTAATTGAATAACGAAAACACTTTAATTACAAAATATTCCTTATGGGAATGACAAAAACTAGTTAATACATGACATACTGATGAAAACTAATGCCACTTAAGGGTAATTAAAGGATGATCTTGCCTATATTGCATTTAATATTTTCAAAGAGCTTTTTAGAAGATTCCATTTTCTTAAAATCCTTCAGTCTTTAAAAAATAGGGAACAATTGTTTGCCATAAACAGTTCATCTTCACAAACAGTGAGATTAACAAGGATGTAAGGGGTTGTGTTATTTGACACATCCTAAATGATCTGGAAAGCAAATAGTGGGGTGATAAACTTTCTGAGGCCACAACTTGGCTATGTGAGAAAAGAACAACCAATGAAATAAAAGAGAACTACCGTGCAATGCTCACTGTTAAAAGCCCACAAGAATATTATCACTGTTAACTGCAGGACCACTAATATAACCTTCAAAGACAGTAAAATACTAATCGAAACATTTGAGAGAAATGTTTTTACACTTTTTCCATGCTGCTGAGAATATCAAGAGTCCTCAAAAAAAGAGTTGCAATATTTTACCTAAAAACAAATAAAAAATTCCTTTCTGATTACTGCCTGCCATAATACATGTCTAGAAACAACCCTGCGAGCTGTAGAAACTTTGATAGTCAGAGGCACTCAGTACACATGCTTCAAGAACTGGAATGGGACAGATGGATTGGGACCACATTGAATTTTATGCTCTGAGTTCCCTTTTTCTTCTGTTTTGTCTGTTATACTCAATAAATTTCAATGAAGTCACCAAGTATAAACAATAAAGAGCATATGTTTCTGCATTTGCTTAGCAGAGGCTTGGTACAGACTTGATAAAACTTCAGTTATGATTTCTAACTCTTCTGCCTACATGTATGACAGTATCTGACACCACAGCAATGATTCATCAGAAAGACCTAAGACCTTAGAATGTAGACAATAACTAAGAAACAAGCATTGTGTAATGTCCTATATCCAGAAGCCTTTCTACAGTTCTTATAGACACCTAATTTTCAGACGTGCAGCATGTTTCTTTATGATATTTACTTCCCACTGTTTTTAAAGTAATAATGCACACCGGAGTTCATTGACTTTTACATATTAAATGATCACATATCTACACCTGAACAAATTGAAAGGGATTGCAAAATTGTTGACAAAAAAAAAGAACTTTTCAGGCAGACAATGATCTCTGTATATCTTGTTACATCTTGTAATCTCTGTACATCACCACATGTTTTTAAAGAACCAGCCCTAGCTAAAAATTGACATACAACACCTTTGTGAATGTTTTTTCCCCAATGAAGTCAGTAAACATTTACCAAATATACTGTAAGGCAGCAATATAGTCTTAGGAGGGTTAATTTAGCCTGTCCTAACTGTGTCAGAGAATATTATATTTCAGTGGCAAAATCTCTGTGCATTACATTATGCAAATAAGTTAGGAAAAGTAATTTAGAATAGAGAGAAGCGGTTCCACAGTTACAAGCTGTGTAATTAGATCTGTACTCTGCAGTTCAAAGCTAGCCCTGGTGTATATAGCCCTAGTGCTGAAAGCGTCTGCTGCTGCTCTCCTGAAACCAAAGCTTTTAAATAATAAAAAATACACAAGAAAGAAGAAAGCAAATGTCTCTGGCTAGGTTACCTCCTCAGAATTTTCTAAAAGTATAAAACAAATCAAACCTTTTCACCAAAAACTTTAAAATTCACAGCAGGAACTGCTTGCATTCCCCAAGGATTGTAAATTCCAGGTTTTAATCTTTATAAAACATGTTAGTGCATCACCAAAGCATTGACAAGTGTGCTATTATTACTAAAAATTTAAAATCAGGCACTTGAAATACCTTGAAATACATTTCTTCTGCCTTGGACAGCAAAGATGCTTGCATTAACTTTCGCTACTGAAAATTATATTTTTAAACGGATATTCACTATGACAGCCTTAAAATGGCGCATCTCTTTTCTGGGAAAGTACACTGCCTCTTTCAGATGTTTTTCTACCTTGTTATTAAAGTGCTGGTCACTTGAATGCTTGAGTTCAGCAACTCTCTTTTACTTAACACCTCCCTTTGAAGAAAGAAGGCCTAGGTTTTGCCACCCACTTTGCATCATACCTTTCAAAGAAACTAAGATGAAAGAATGAATTTACTTAATTCAATGTTGATATTAATTATGTAGTAAAGAAATAAGTGTCTATATTTTAGCCTCAAGAAACTGTTCAGCTTCACACAGCTAAATCCTTATAACATGTTCTTTTATGTGGTTCTTAATCTGGGTATTACTGTACTGAAAATGATCAGTTAGGGATATTGATCAACAGATTAATCTGTCCAAACATTTTCTCCCTTAAGGTCAGCATGAGAAGTCCTCCAAGTATTTTGTAAAACTCAATTCCAATAAGTTTTCAACACTTTTCTCCAAGGACTGCTAACAGCACCTATTTATGTTTAAAACATCTCTCTCCACACATCATTAAATGGAAACATCTTATGGACTAATTAAAACTCACTAACATGTAGCCTTATTCTAAAGAGTAATACTGTTTATCTCTTGGGTTGTGATTTCTCCCTAACTACCAAGATACAGTTCAAAATTGCAGTGCCCAACATTTACAGAATGAAATGTATATGACATACAAAATATAGATGAAAACAACACACGCAGTTCACTAATGGCTCTTGATCAAAAATTATATTAAATCAGGATATCTTGATTACCAGATCTAAATGATGGCATGGCGGTGTATAAATGTGATTCCCCCTTCTTCTCACCCAATCCAGTAACACATGAAGAACTATCAAGAACTAGTAACTAAAAGAACAGCAATAAAATATATGATAAAAGAAATTTCATAAGTTGACCTATACTAAAGCTTAAAAAGTTTACTGTAGAAATCTTATTTTTACTTTAGCAGATTTTTGTATTTTGCAGATTAAAGTAGTTCTGCACATTAAAGGACAGCATGGGAATGGAAAAAGCTGAACAGGCTGAGTTACTTACTAAGGCAACAAGAGAATTTAAATTTATTTTCTAATTATTTTAATTAATGTTAGTACATCTTGTATTTAAAAGAAATATTGATATAATTTGAATGTGTACTAAGATCTTCTTTCACACTACAGAAAACTGGAGGAATACTAAACTGCCTACAAACTAGTGCTAATGAGACATTTTGTATGTCCTTCCTTTTCTATAAAAAATTCTTCACAATTTAAAAGCAGACTGAATTTACTCATCAAATAAAATAACATAGTGTGGATTAGAATACAGGAATTTTCATTCAAGTTTGTGAAAAGTCAAAAATGCAAAAAGAAAAAAAAATTCAGCAAGACTCACCATTAAAACATCTGTACATTCAAGAGAAACATTTAGGAAGCTGTGCTGCAGAACAAATCTACACAATACTATACAATATTTTTATAGAAAACACTAGCTAATAAAAAGAAATATATAATGTTGCATCAGCTAATGAAAACATTAAGATTATATATTTTGAACTCTTGATAGATTACCATTAATTGCACTGGAAATTTTGATTTATTCACTCAAATACATTACTTCTGATCATACCTGTTTAAACAAAATTTAGAATTTTTAAAAAAATTCATAAAAAATCTATTTAACATCACTATTTATCTAACTAAATTTCTGTTTAGATATACTGGGTTTTAAGGGGTAAAAACTCCATTGTGCAGATATTTTTACTATTGCAATGTGTACTTCTTCCTTTATTGATGTGTAATCATACTACTTTTTAAAGACATGAGTCCTATAATATTTCAATTTCTGAATTTCCTTTAATGTGGAAGCACATATTTACTTAAAATAGGACTACCCTAGTGAATGTTTTATTGTACAGTCCTGTCTAATTTTTTTTATTGCTTATGACTCACAGAATCTTTTGACTTGGAAGAGAACAACAAGGATCATCAAAGTCCTACTCCTGGACCTGCACAGGACACCCCCAAGAATACCATAATGTGTCTGACAGCATTGTCTAAATTTTTCTTGAACTTTGTCAGGTTGGTGCTGACCACTTCCCTGGGGTTGCCGTTCCAGTGCCCAGCCACCTCCTGGGTGAAAAACCTTTTTCTACTATTTATCCTAAACCTCCCCCAACCCAGCTTCATGACATTCATGAAACTGTAGAGCTATGGACATTATATTGGAAATTCTTCATTTTGTTCCTGTTGGCCCTTCATTCATTTTGCCTTAAATATTCTAAATCTATCCATGAAAAATGCTCTATGACACACATTTTGAAATACTATCATCTTTCTTAATTTTTATTTCTCCTACAGTCAGCGTAGGACTAAGGGTGAGTCTTTGTCTGGATCTTTCCCATTTGTCTCCCTGTGATTCCTGTAGGTAAATCTTACTAGCAAGACCAAGGCAAAGAGGACAGTGAATAGCTCAATGTTAGCATGTTTTATGCACAAGGTTTCCTGCCCATTCAGCACAAAGCCATCATTTTCTACAGCTGCTGTACTTGTGGAAGCCCTTCTTACTGCCCTTTACACACCTCGCCAGATTCACTTTCAGATAGAGTTTAGCTTTCCTAATCCTACTTCTCCTTGATTGCAGAGTGGCTTTATATTACTCCTGAGTCTCCCATCCCTGCTTGATCCTCCTGTATGCTTCCTTATCATGTTTGAGTTTTGCCAGGAGTTTCCTTCTCATCCACACTTGCCTTGGGCCATTTTGCTTGATTTCCTGCACATCAAGATGGTCTGTTCTTGAGCTTGGAAGATCTGATCCCTGAAAAACCCCTAGCTCTCCCAGACCACCTGTCAAAGGATTTCTTTTCAAGATTTCTGAAAAGGACAAAGTGTTCTCACACAGCCCAGGACAGTGCAGCTTTTTGCCTGGTTCCCTCCATCAGAATCTTGAAGTCCATCTCATGGTCACTGTAGCCAAAACATCTCCCAGCATTCAGATCCCCAGCCTGTCTTTCTGTAAACACAAGGTCCAGCACAGCATCAACCTTCATGAGCTCCTCAAACATCTGTGCTGGGAAATTGTCATCAATGCATTCCAAAGAAACTTACTGGATTGCTTTTGTTCTGCTGTGCTGTCTCTCCAGCAGATACTGGGCTGGTAAAGTCTCCCAGGAAGACCACAGACTACAAACATGAGGCTTCTTCTAGTTGTCTGAAGAAGGCTTCATTTACTTTATTCCTGATAAGAGTGCCTGTAGCAAAATCCCACAACAGCGTTGCTCACGTCTATTTCCTGGCTAATCCTCCTCCCAAATTCTCGGCTGTCTCATCATCCATCCCTAGGCAGAGCTCCAGGTATCCCTGCTGTGGTCGCACACACAAGCAAGTTTCTTGCTGCCCTAACCTTGCCTTTGCCCAAGATTCTGTTTCCACCCACTGCAGCACTCAGTCATGTGAGGCATCACATCACATCTCTGATCTCAAAACCATTTCAGCTCAGCAATTAGGGATGCGGATCCTTAACTTCTCCTTTTTGTCCCATATGCTGCATGTAGCAGTGCACAGGCTTTTCAAACAGGCACTCAGGTACTCAGCTCATGTAAAACGTGACATTGTGTCCTCTGCCACTACATAAAACTGAAAGATATAACAGTTTGGTGTCATTTCCATCCAAGGCTATGGATAAAGCAGTTCTGCACCTTAAGACTGACACAGCCTTTAGCATTAAAATAGGAGACTTTCATGACATCAAACCTTTACTTTGAAGAACAGCCAGTGTTTATGCAGCAGCACTTATGGGAGGACGCTTTGAGTGAAAAGTACTTGCCCACAGGAAACGTCATGCCTCTGCCTTTATACAGCAGTTATACACATCTTCCACTAAAGAAAACCTGTTTCAGAACAGTATAATAGGATCTGTGCTATCTTCGTTTGTAGCATTAGCCAAATATATTACAAATTGTAGAGGAAAAATGAATAGAGTGAAAATCAAAGCAGAGAGTGAATTAAAAATAAGACAAACAAACAATACTTTACTGACTTCTACAGGTAGTAGAAATTATTCTGAATTTTAATTGACAGGATAGAAATAGAAATAGTAATAACTATTCTTGTATAGAAAATTAAGCAAGAATAGCTAGTCTATTACTATGCAAATATATGTCATTAGGCAGTAAGCAATTGCATTTTTGCAGATGCCAATGGACTTGAATCACAATTATTATTCAAAATTATAAGCAGCTTTTCACTGTATCTTTTTTTAGAAAAACAAGATCATGCAATAATTTGTTTCAAGCATTTCCCTTTGTCCTGTTTTGACATTAACTATGTTGACTTTGTATAATAAAATCTGTTTCTACAGTATAATAAATTAAATTTTCAACAAATATCCATCAAGATTAAGAACTGTCATGCCCACCATGTCTCTTCTTATGTTTTCAAATCTATTTACACTCACATGTATACCATTCATAATAAATAAAAATAACCCTGGAGTTAGTGGTGATAAGCAGATTCTATTCAGCTTTAATAAAGGACAGGAACATAGAAGACACTGGAGAAATCTTTATATCTATTCCCATTACTTTTACTTAAGTAAAAAAAGATTAAGAAAATTGCCATGTCAATCTCTCTATCTTCTGATTTCTGTAACATAAACTTACTAAACAATTAAAAGAACAATTAAAAGAACAATCATGTTTTCTAGTTTATTTTTTATCAGTACTGATTTAAAGACAGACTTTTATCCAGATTTTTTCTCCTAATCAACAGGTTCATAATATCAGAAGAATAATAATTCTAAATAGTAGCACTTGCTACCTTAAACAGCTGTAATTACCAATACCAACAACACTGTGTAGCTGTGCAAGACTGTAGACATAAACCGAACACCTCATGTACTCATAATTAATGAGAAGATATAAAATTGGTGTTTCTGGTCTATATAAATTCATTGTGAACACCCGAGCACACATATACAGACAAACTACTATATAAATACAAGCATACATGCAAAATAAGCATACTGCATAGAAACGTTGCACACAAACATTTAGAAGGCTTCCTAATTGAAGAATTATGGGGTTTTATATACATAACTTGTTATGGCATCCATTTCCAGCAATTTCCTCAGCTGTTCATAAAGGCAGCTGACAAGGTAAATCTTTAAAGTTAAGCAGATTTGACCAGAAAATATAGAGGAAAATATTACATACATATCATTTGACAATAACATGAAACATCTGGGATAAAACACTTTTTGAAGTGCACAGCACATCAATATAGTATTTTCAACTAAAGTAAGATACAAAAATTCATTTATACAGCATAAGATTATATTAACTATTATATCCTTAAAGCTGAAAAGGCAGTTATTGTGGAAATGAAGAGCATAAATAAATGATGAAGAGGCAGAACATAAAAATAGTGCACCATCACTGAATTAGTTTGTGATTTTGTTAAAGAAATCACACATACCAGTGGGCCCTAATTGTGCAAAAATTGCAAAAGAAAACTATCCAAAACCTCAATTCTTCACTTAATCAGCTGACAGAGAAATAACATTTAAAATCAGCAGTCATAAGTCAGCTATCCTGCCAGGCCACTTTACCTTCAGTATTTGTGTATTTTTATTCATACCGGTGCGCATATATAAATATAGAAGCAATATATACACATACATATGCAAATAATCTATGCCAGGTGATGAAGGAGAAACAACCTGTACAGATAAAGAGGTATAAGAATTCAGGCTGAAATAAACTCTTTAAGCGCTAAAATGAAAATCTAGGGAAAAAAAAGCAGTTTAGATGAAGAATGCATTTTAACAAATTCTGTAACTTCTCAGTTATTTGTCCAAATCATGCTATACACACTACTTCACCCGGGAAAAAATACTAGGACAAGCTTAATTCTCAAGGTACTAAGTTCCAGAGAGACCGCTGAAGAAAATACTGTTTTATTAAATCTTCTCTCAAGACATGGGTATAAAAGCATTGTCAACAACTCCAGTAACTAAGCTTATTAAACTTTTATCATCACACGGCTTCTGCAACCAAATAACAGCTGGGAAACTGATAATAAAGAAATTTAATCCATCATTTTTACAGATGAAATTAATACCTGTCAAATTCACTGCTGACAATTTAATATAATAGATTTAAATTAACTACTCTGTTTCTTTTTAGTTTAAGATAGCTCAGAAAAACAAGATGACACTTCTTAGTACTGCAAAGTTCAAGTCAATTATTGTACATAGAGAACAATTACAAACAAAGTGAATGCTTTATGGGCAATATACATCACCGAACCAGTTTTGACTATAAAAGCTCAAGTATAATTTGTTTCTGATCTGTGTCAACAAAAATCCTGATTTGAAAGAGTAAAGTATTAAAAATCTGTGCAAGGTGATACTTAGAAGTTTTTCCAGAATTTTAAAAAAATGTATTGCACCTCAAAATTATTTCTAATTAACTAAATGCGGATCAGTGGTGTAAGATAACATTTTAATTAGGAACATAAATTCTAATTAATAAAGCAATCTTGATCTCCAGGAAACTGCATAGAAACCACCCTATGAATAGACTAATTAAAAATGTAGCAAGGATATATGGCTGTATTCTGCACATTCATTTAATTTTAAGAGATAAAAGGTAAAAGCTTGTGACAGGTATATCAGATGCACTTGAGACAATACTGCTAAAGCAGAAGAGAACACAAGCCAGTCAAACTTAAAGAACTAGCTGAAATCAGAAGAGCAAAACCTCAGAAACAAACAAGGTACCTGAGAAAGCACTTTCTTCAAAAGGTTAAATAACTGAACTAAGCACAAAATGGGCAGTCTGAAATCACCACTCATAGTGCATCAACAAGAGCAGATGGTTTGTATAAGGTTGTTCATTGTTTCTTTTTGTCTACATTTTTAGTCTTAGTAGTGAGATTTCTAGCATGTTAATTCAAAAAAGGCTTGTTGTATCTCCACTGGTTTGCAGTTTCTAGCTTAAGTGGAGTTGTTGCTAATTTTGTACAATTACTACTACAGCATTCCCTTTTTGATGTTGTAGTGGGCCTTCAATGCCATATAGCATTTCAGAAATGCCAGTTCTTTCCAACAGATGACTTGGCATCTTCGGCCACCAGAAAAGCTGTTCTTTGCATAATGAAACCACTTCTTGTAAAGCCATGATGTCTCCTCAATATTTATGCACTGACACCTTGACCCTCAATGTCTGCACAAACACCAAGGGCAATGAGAACCACAGAAAGATCTCAGAACTTCCATAGCCTGTTTTTGCTATGAACTGAAAACACTGAAAGCTCAGTGAGAAAATGAACTTTCAAGGAATCACAGAATAAGCTGAGCTGGAAGGGATACTCATGGATCATCAAGTCCAACTCATGGAGTTTCCCTGAGTACCAGAGCTAGTAAAAGAAAAGTTAAAGCAGACACTGTCATGTCAGACTTACACAGAAAACTCTTGAAAGCAGTGGGAAAACAGGCATTCATTGTCTTAAAAAGGAAAAGAGGTTTCAGAAGATAAGAGAACACCAAAGGCATTCCAAGTTGAAAACTGTGATAAACAGACAAAATGGGAAAGGAACAAAGTGCATTGGATATGGAACCAGGACTGAAACTTAGATACCTGTGAGTGATGAAGAGTAATAGAGCATTGAAGGTCAGGAAAAAAAGGTACAGAAAAGTAAGGTGGTGAGAGAAAATGTAGGAGACCTGCTGAAACAACACCAAGGGCAAAGAAAACACAGGACTGCTTTTGAAGGTTTAAGTGACATCAAAGAGAATCACTTATAAGGAAATAAAGCTAAGAAAATGTTGGAGAAACAAAGAGGTGAACAGTCTGGGGAACGTGGCAAAAGAAGAGTTTTACGGGTGCAGTTTGAGGAAGAACCTCCTTAAAAAGCTTTCAAGGATTTCAGCAACAACTCTTTTAATAGATAATACAATAAATGTATGGGATATTTTTGCTCGAGTGAATTTCAGACTTAAAAAAAAAAAAGAAAGAAAAAAGAAAAGAGAGCAAAGAGTAAGGTTCTGACAAACTCATAATAGCAAAAATATTTAAGAGGTGATGAGGACAATGAGAGAAACACAGGATCATCTCCTGGTAACCAAGCTAATGAGATAAACCAGCAAAAGGTCAGTAACAGTAGGAGTTATAATGGATGTGAATTTATGTGTCAGAGTGAAAAAGTGTTAAGTCCCTAAGATACTAACTTAAACAACTGAACCTTGACAAAGAGAGCAGCAGTTCAATACATTTGATAAAGGAATTTAACATAAAATCAAAATTTACATGATATGTTTCAGAGGAATAAGCAAAACCTTAAAAACACTGTTATTGCTCAAATTGTAACATGACAAGGGTGTCATGTTATTGTCACAGATTGTTAAGATAAAGACAGTATGAAACGTATTGTTCTGAACTGGTGTTGGGAGAAAAAGGTTAAAGGTAAAAGAATGGCAAGGAGGATGGCAGATCTGATCAAGTCACCTTGCAGCTGGGATTGCCTAGGCCTGGAGATTAACAGTATGGGAAATCCCACATATTATGCCTACTGCTATTTATCCTCTGTCTGTTTTGGGAAGTAGAATCTTGTGTGTTGGGATAACGTAGGAGTTCACAGAGACTTGTAGGCACTCTCATGGACAAACCTGAGATTCCTGTCCTGAAAGAGAGATCAAAGCTCAGAGATCATAAAAGCACAGGGAGACCACAGCACAGTGGCACAATACATGGGCCCCTGGTAAATGGGGGAAAACAGCAGCCCCACTGCCCATCAGGATGGGCTGAGCCTGGCCGTGCCTCGTGTGTCTCTGCTGGTTAGGTGCTGCTTTGGGATCTTTACTCTGCATTTCAGCCTGGCTTTGTAGTTCTGGCCACCTGCCCATGCCAACTCACACAACTGGCCAGTAATGTTTCAATTTATTATGAACGTGATGTTGACACGTGCTGTCTTCAGTCACTGTCTTTGCTGATGTGAGGTTCTCCACACGCTGTCTCAGAAAGGTGCTACCTGCACCCCAGAACTTGTTGCCATTAGATGCCTTTCTCACAGGGCTGTAAAATGTGATTTTTATTTTCAGCTCTGTAGCTGAAGTAATGCTTTTGATTGATACAGCCCACTAGTGGTGACAGTCTGAAAAAAGACAGCTGTAATAACATTGAGGGAATGATAATTTTCAGTCACTTAGCCTTCACCTAGTCTTCAAGTGAAGAGTATCCTGAAGAGAAATGCTGGAAAAACACTCCACCTGCAAGTGAGCATGGAATCATATTTTCTGACAAATGGTGCACAATTTCTTCTTCCTTTATTTTAAGAATTTTTGGTTTATTAAGAGGTAGAAATAAAACTCTGAAAATGCAAATTAGTCCAGGAAGATCTATCATCTTTTTAGATTATATCAGAACATAGCAAATTCAAAGTGTGACACAAAAACAAATATTCACCAACTATTCATCAGGTATGGAAAGACAGTCCCAGAAAAGCAGACTCAACAGCACTAGAGGTTCTCACTTAAAGCTGTCTTAGGAGGTAGGATGCGCCAGAGAAAACTTCTAAGAGATTTCTACATTGTTAGCAATCCTACAAAATGAGCACACTGATTTTAGAAAGTACTTGGAGACCTTTGGGACATTTTCTGATCTTACTTCTTCAGTCGCGACAGGATGTTTCTGTAACAAAAACCCCAGAAAACTCAGTAGGGCAAGCCATCTATCAAACTTCCTCAAGTTAAACAAGAGGAGAATTGTGCTATAAGACAAATGTTATTGTTTCAGTTGCATTTGGTAATTCAAAGTGAAGCCTACAAATGAGATATCTCATTAGTTTGAGCAGATGGATCAAAATTAAAAACTGAATCACAAACTCTTAATTTCCCAGTAGCCAGGAAGAGCTTGATGTCTTGTAGAGGATGAATGTTGAAAAATCAACATAAAAAGCTTCTCTCCATCTGTCAAAACACATGCTTATAGAATGCAACTACTCCTACCAGCCTTAGCCTTAAAATATGAAAACACATGTACATCTAATAAAAACACATGAACACGTAACTCTGGTCAAATCTCACACTGTAACCTACAATATGATGGTGACACATCAGCATGAATTCCATAAGAGTAAATTGTTTAGTTCTGGGATGGCAGAATTCTTTGAGAATGAGTCAACAGAACAGTAGATAAACAATGCTGAATTTAATTCATTAAGACATTCCAAAGACTCCAGTCAAGAATCTTAAAAGAGACAACATTGTGGTTTGATGGCTACAGGAAGGTCTACATGAACTCAGGCAATTTTAGAAGATGGAAAGTGTTTTTCTCTGGCTCTGGTATCTCTTTCTTATACTTCAGTATGAAACAGCAGAGAGGTTTTTGGCTCTCTGAAGCACTGCTAATGACTGCCACACATTACCACCTGAATAGATATGAAATCTCAGCCATGTCCTGAATGTCATACAGACACACAACCACTACGGAAATTTTTTCTTAAGTATTTGGGGGGAAGAGATGAATACACTTTTTAAAGAAATACATTTAGAAGCAAACACACCTTTGCTAAAAAGCATAGGAAGTTTGCATGTATATAATGTTAATAAAAACAAGTTTTATGGATAACACAAGCTTAGAAAGGTAACAGAGCATGATGATAACTGCCTATGGTGGGCATGGACACCAGGTAATAGGTTTCTGGAAACTTAGAAAATCAAAGCACATTCTCAAAATTGTGAAAAGACAATGAAGTAAACCTTCCTAGGATATTATTCATCATATTCGCTCATAATATGGGGCAGGCATCTCAATGTAGATATATCTACATGATCTTTTCTTTCTTTCTTTTTTCCACTTTTTAAACATCTGCAGTTGGTCTAATGATTAGATTAGATCATTTGTCACAGCACACTCTTCACAAGAAAAACTCTAATTTTTCATGTTGTACAGTACAACATACTACAATTAGATAATGAGCAGATGTGCTTGATCCTGCATTGTCAAAGCTTCTATACCTTGTACTTGTATATCATTCATTTCAGGTTATGATCTTTTGTTCTATAAATATCAAGACCAATATGAATTAAATATGCTGAAGAAAAGTCCAGTGTAACTGGCTGCTATTTAGACATGTACTTAAGAGAGCTCTGCAACATTGCAGAATGAACATTTTCAAACAGAGAAAATTTACAATCATTTGAATCATATTAACCAAAGTGTTCTGAAATCAAATCAACATTTATATAGCAAGAGAAACCACACTCTGCTGTGTCCAAAATTACACTTACATGGCTGTTGGTTTGAAAAACAATTTTCAGAAACTTGGATCAGCAACAGTGTCCTCTCCTGAAACTGTAGCATGAAGTAGACTACAGTTCTTCACTTGACCTCTTACAACTGTAGCTCACGCCTTAAAACAAAACACTCATGCATTCAGCTGCTAGTACAAGAACTAAAACTATTCTAAGGAAAAGCTATAAAAACATCACCTACTAGAATTGAACAACTTACTGTCTTGATTTTTAAAAAAATTATATCATATATGTTTGCAGTCAATTTTTTCCTGAGTGTGAAGAAAAGAGAGGGGATGAAAGGTGCAGTAAATAAGCCAAAATAGCATACAGACTTCCTGCTGGGAATCCAAGATACATTACTTAGACACTACTGATTTAAAGACTCTGATACTTGCACTTCAGCAAGTGAAACTAAATGTACTTCAGGGTTAGGAATTTGGTAAATGTATGTGCAGAACTGACAATGAGAAGAAAACAAACTAAAGTTCCCTTGGTACTGCTAAAAAAAAATTCATTAACAGTCTTCACTCAGCAAAATAACTATTTCCATAAGTAATCTTCATGAAAGTTTTCTGAATGTAACAACAGTAATGGATATGAACATGAGAAGATAAGTGGAAGAATGGAGATAAAGCAAGGCAGTGGGGGAAGGAGGACTATGATGCTGTTGCTGAAGTACTTTTTTCCTTCTCAAGTCATAAACCAACTGTTCATCTTTCAAAAAACACAACGAATTTTTTTGTGAAAAGGGAATGTGCCATTCGTAGTGTGACTGTATGGGACAGAGTTTCCCTCTTTTATGTATAGGTTATTTACTGAAAAGCCTCTTCAAGCACCATAGAGCACTAGCATTTGCTCCTGAAGAGATGCCATACCTGCTTTATGTGCAAAGTTCTAACAAAAACGAGACATTGTGTGAGAGTGATTCAAGACCACAATCATACCAGAATGAAAAACTATTCAGGCAAATGAGTTAGGCTCATATTGTTAAAGGAGGGGAATGTCAGACTCGAAAATTCACTGCAGAAACCTCTATTGTAACGCAAAATGAAGGATTACTTCCTTTTAAAAAAGCCAAACCACAAACCCCAGGATATTTCAAATGACTTATGCTGAGTCCTTACGCACCATGTCTTGAACACTGCATAATTCTCATCCCTCATCTCTAACACAAAAGACTAGAATTTGAAAGATATAGGAAAGGCTAAGAATAATAATTAAGTGCTTCAGTTTATTTTTTTTAATCTTTAAGTGTACCTGTGCAAGGTCTGTGAAGTAGTGACCCACTTCGCCTTGTAATTTTTAAAAAAGTGACATAAATACACATTAATTATTTTAAGGATATATTATAAAGTACCAGGAATGTTGACCTCTGTTAGAAGCTAACATTCTTTAGTCAGTTTAGATTTTCTTGCATGCTGTTTCTATAAAGTGTTTGCATGGTTAGAGGCAACCACTGAAGAGACATATCAAAAAAAATTCTTAATATATCACTATGATGATCAAAACTAGCTTTTTAAATATACATTCTGAATGGAAATTAAACTAAAAAATAAATACCTGATGTCCAGCCATTATTTGCTTCAGCACACTTTCATAACACACTTCATCCATATGATTCAGCTGCTGCACCTGAAAAACAAACATCACAGTCCATTTTAAAATAATCTCTATCTTTATATATTATCTACTACATATCAAGCAATTTAGAGTGATCCATGAAAGACAAATTTGATTATGCAATTAAATTTACAATATATCAATTCCCATTCCTAACTATAGCATTTTGCCTTTACATTCAGAAATAAAACATGAAAATACGTAGATAAAACATGAGTAAGAACAGTTAAAAGAAAATTTATTATGTGACTTTGCTGGTGTTTTTTAATGACCAAAGAGGATTAACCTAGTTCTTTAATTTATCTGTTTCATATTAAGGAATCTTATTTCTACAAGATATTGAGGAAATATCCATTTAATATATCTTACCTAGAATTAAAGCCTTCTATTTGGTATATAAAAATATTTTTTACATTGCATACATATATAATTTTTTATCTTCAGGAAATTACCAATAGTTTCTTTGCCATGGAGAACAGACATTTCTTCATAGGTCATGCACAGAGAACATTGCGAGTACCATGCAGAGAGTTTCCAATAATAGATAAATAAAATGTTTGAGAAAGATTCCAGTCAAAATAAAGAGTATTCTTCAATCTCTTCTAAAGATTTCTTTTTCTATTTCTT
Organism: Origma solitaria; assembly: GCA_013397895.1. Lineage (NCBI taxonomy): Eukaryota > Metazoa > Chordata > Aves > Passeriformes > Acanthizidae > Origma > Origma solitaria. The sequence goes on along the minus strand of VZRL01000412.1, from coordinate 2,005,428 downwards.
TAGTGCACTACAATATAAATAGCGTGTATCTACCTGAACGCACCTCAGTATTAAGGTTGTGACAAATCAAAATAAATAAATTAAGTCCAAAATCATAGCAATCATTCCATTCTTCTTTTGTGTGTTCATGTCTTATAACCAAATTGTTTTGACATAAAGAAAAGTTCTACAAAACCAAAGAATGTAGAAATTTGAAAATGGAAATGTAATACTTGTAGTTACCTAGAATAGATGAAAGTTGAGAAACACAGCTTTAAAACAGCTTTAGAGGAAAAAGAGAATATTCGTATTTGAAACTGTACAAGTATAGTAATAAAAAGATGAGAAAATATGGGCATGTGTGCAAGAGACAAGCACCCAGTCTAATCATTCTTAAAATGAGAGGTTAGCATTTTACTGAATATTTTTTTCAAATAATAGCAAGTGAGAATCATTAAAGAGAAACATACATGAGAGTGCGTAATGACACACGGACATATATCTATATATATATATATATATATAGATATATATATATAGATATATATATATACTACAAACTTAACTTTACATATTCTTTGTATTTATACCTAAAGAGAAAAACCTAAACATGCATAAAGAAAAACATCTGACATTAAAGAAAAATATCTGACACTACCAGACCTCGACTGAAGAAGCCAAACCTTAGTCTTGGTGCCATATGCTCCAAGAATTTCAACATACAGAGTTTTAAGAGCTTTCCTAGCTAACTTCTATGCATCATAAATGCATCAGGCTGTCCTTGCCTTTGAAAGCTTGCCTACAGTTTGCACGTGACTCTGTAAATTGCTAATCAGCTCCAAATTTTGGGCGAGTTGTTTCAGATGCAGGATTTCAGAAAACTGTGGCAAAACCTAAAAAACCTTCTATCTCCTTGCAACTCATTAGTGTGTACATAGACATAGCACTGACTGATGGTCTGTAAGAACTGCTTTTGATGCTGTGCTTCCTTACATTCATTTCCACCTCTCATAAAGACAACAAGGCAGTAATAGGCAGCTTTACTATTAGCATTATCCTGAATAGGATCTTTTTTCAAAGAGGCTTAATACTTTTACCTTTTGCTTGCTGTATAGTGTATTATCTTGACTGTAAAAATATATTTTGCTCTGTGAAATTCGTAACGACAATCTTCTGAAAAACAAAAGAAATCCTGGCTGCCGTACTACCAAAACAGTGTGCCAGGTATTCACACTTCAGAATAACTACTACCTCCTAATATTTCCCCATCTCCTTATGCTTCTTTAGAAAATGACTATTTTTTTAATAATTTCGAATTTTACAAGATTTATATACATCTTTGATTTTTTAAAATAAAAATGCATTCTAAAGTAAGTATGAAGAAAGGGAGTATTTTCTCTTTTCTTACTATATAGTGGAAATAAACTAAACATTAAAATCAAGTAGCAGTGAAAGATTAATTAAAAGTAACAGCAAGTAAGAGTGAGGGTACTAGAAGCAATTAATGAAGGTTAAAATACGCAAATCATGGTAAGCACCATATGGTAAACTATTCTTGTGCATATAGATTTGAAACATCTCCCTACAGTTGTAAAATAAGTTTCTTTCCTGCACTGCAGATGAAATGACTACTTAAATAACCTAGTAAGAAAGGCAAGATCCATTCTTACAAAACCAAAAAAATATGCTATGATTGATTAAGCTAAAAAACTAACTTTTGATTGAAAATGTCTTGATTTCTATTAATTTAAATCACAGGTGAAGAATACTTTCCAAAAGATAAACTATAAAAACTTTAATTATCAGGCAATTAGATGCATGGGAAATCTATGGAAAAGTATTTGTAAAAATTCCTGTATTTAAAGAAGTATAATTTACATGTCAAGTGTAATAAGAATATTATACCTGACCATTGTCTTAATGCTTCCCAAAATGAGCAACAGCACAAAGAGGAAAGAAGCTTATTTAGGGACTACCTTAAATACAGTTTCTGTCAAATATGTACATATGATAATGGCTTAGCATGGTAAGGTTTTCATCAGTAACTTTAGTACTAATGTGCGTTGTGTTTATATACCTATATATATATCTATATATATTTCCAGATTTAAAAAAACCTAGCATTTTTCTTATAACATTTCTCATGCATCCTTGCAGCCAAACAAGAAGCACGACATAGAAACGTGAAATGAGAGAGGCAGATAATCAGCTGCTGAAGTGACTCTGCAGTTGAGGGTGGTGATTTCTTCTTCACCAAGCAAAATTTAGTAGTGAAGCAGAGGCAACGCAAAGCTAAATACCTTCGTATCTAACTGCAACAAGGCCTACTTACAAGTGTGGTAAACTGAGAAAAAAAGATTCTTAAAGCACCTTTCAATTATGTACAGCTATATACAAAAGAAAATATACTTCAAAGAACACCTGCAGTGTAATAAACCAGTGCCCCATAAACAAACATATATGCAGCATGATGAAAACTAACAGCAACCACAAACAGCAACCCTTTCTTTGCCACTCACAACTCTTTACCTTATTGGTTGTCTTGATCCCTATAAAGGTTTGTCCCAGAGGTACAGGTCGGAAACGGGCATCGAAGTAGAATAATCCAATGAAGGGATTGACGTGTAGAAATGTAGCAACATCAAGATAATTGGGTAATGTGGCTGAAAGGCCCAAAATCCTAATCATGCTTTGTGTAGATTCAACCTATTAAAAATGCAGAAAAACTTTAAATTTTCCAAGTGTTATAAGTTAAGGAATCAAGCACAGAGTTTTAAAACATCCCTTATAAAACATTTAACATGAAAGAAACAGTTAATACTTTCTACAAAAGGTGAACAATAGATGTGAGTTAGTGATTATCCTGTATTGAAGAAACCAGTGCATTCCACATTTCCAGCAAATCTTGCATAGTCATCTTTCTATTTTATTGTACTTTTGCCCTCCAAAAGGTTAGCAGTCATTAACTGACATGGAGGAACAATAGCAGAAAACTGGCTTTGTTAAGAAGGAGTAGTTCAATTTACAGCAAAACTGTGACACATGATTTGATATCTTTGCTTCCTTAGTCCAAATCAGACCACTATTCTGGAAAGAAAAAAGAATCGAATTTGTGTCACTCCTCTGTCTTGGGTTTTTGTTTCCACTATTCTCTTAGACAATATATTCTTGTTCTCCTTAACTTGCATTTCCTTCTTATTTCTTCTTCTTTTTTAAAAAACCTTTAATTCCTCAAATGTTTGGTTTACATCCCTTCCCATTTACTAAGTGATGGAAATGGTGCTTTACAACTAAATGTTCTGTTCCATACAAAAGCCTGCATATTATATGTATTTTCAGGTAATTTTCAAAAAGAATGAAAGTACACAGAAGACCTGAATGAGGAAAGTACACAGGAATTTTCCCATTTCCTTCTGGAATATTAAGAGTTGCGTAGGCTGGCTCACAACTAGCATAATTACTTAAAACCAAGAGTTCATAGTAATTTTATTACAAAGGCTTTTTAGACACTGTAACTGAAGCCATATATGAGGTTCTCAACTAGTCTCAAATAGGTGAATGTTTCAAGATGAGTAAGGCTGGTAAATTCTATCTGGTGAAATCCCATTCAAAAAATATGAGGTTTTACTTTGAATAGAGATTTAGATTTACTCAGGTGCTTTGAGATCAAGTGAAAGGAATGCAATTAAAACTGTTAAATTAAAAGTTTTCAAAATAGATGATTAAAAAGTAAATGGAGAGCATTCTCAAGGAAGACAAAATACACCACACCATAACCCAGACCCAAAGAATAGGAAGCACACCAAAATAATAAGCTAAATCTCAAAAGGAACCACAGCCCCAAACACCATCACCAAGAGACAAAGTAAACCACCATGTTTCCTGGTAATAGACATATTCTGTGGCAAAAATCTGGACGCTAAAACTGTGGCTGCAAACAACCAAATGACACAGAAAACCTGCAGGCTGACCCTTCTGCACTTGTACAAGAGCAGTTTTCCAAAAGAAAGCCCCATGTACAAAAAAAATCTGATATGTAATGCAAACTGGGACAAAGGAGAGATTTCATTTTCTGAAGTCTTCCATCTACAGGGAACAAAACCAATGTTCAAGAACATAAAGAAGCTTTATCATTTCTTACACATCTTTTTATGACTGGATTATGTGATGACCTAAGGGCTACAGTCATCATCAACCACACAGTTTTGAGGTGTTTGAGGTTTGGGGTCTTTTTGATAGATGGAGAAGGTGTGCAGAGTGGGTTGCTTCTTCTGTCTGTTTGGGTTTTTTTGGTTTTGGCTTGGTCCCCTGGAGCACCACATCCTTGTGCACTGACCTTAGTGCCTGCAGGGCTGTTTCTCACATTTTTCCCTCATAACTGCTGCACAGTGTTTTTACCTTGTCTTAAACATGCTTTACCAGAGGTGCCACCACCTTGCCTGGAGGGCTCATCTGTGCCCGGTGCTGGGCTGGTCCAAGCCCACTGTAAACAGCCATGTCTGGCAGGAGCAGCCACAGCCATCCCTTACCAAGGCCACATTGCCCTCCCCCAGCCAGCACCGGGGCACCTGTGGTGCAAAAGTTTTAATTTACTTAGTTTTTATACACTTTATTTTTAAGCTTGTATCTGTAAGCACAGTTACCACTTGCTGATATATGTATGTATCCTTGCAGTTTGTTCACCATTGCCTGATAATAAGTACTGCAATCTTAAAGTGTAACTGAGCTCCCATCTGGAAAACATTACTTGATTTTGCTAAATTCAGTAACAATTTTTTTTTCCAAATCTCCTAAGAGCCTGAAAGCACTAGTTTGAAAGTAGGCTCAGTTCCATCTGAAGGCAAGAAAGCGTTTCAAGTATTTAAACAATTAACAAGAACTCTGCTTAATAACCATGGACATATGTATTTTTACAGCAATTAAATGTAAGATGTTTGCTCAAAGATGTCTTTTAAAATAAAAACAGTGCCTAGAGAATAGTTACAGTTTACTGAGAGTTGCCACTTTCAAAACCTCGGTAAAACAAAGAAGCCACTTAATGTCACTGACATGGCAGTTGACCCTGGAGCTAAGGAACTTATTGAAAACCCTGAATTAACACTCCACATGACACCTGCAACAGACAGTCAACATAGGCAAGGAATTAAGATAACTATTATATACATAGCACATGCTTTAAAGTCCTTCCACTAGACCAGGTTTTTCAGGGCCCCAGCATTTCAAGGGATAGGGGCATCCACAACTCTAGGCCACCTATTCCAGTGCCTCTCCACCTTCACAGTCAAGAATGGCTTCCTAATATCCAAACGAAACCTATTCTCTGTTTAAAGCCATTCCCCCTTGTCTTATCACTACATGCCCTCGCAAAAAGTCCCTTTTCCGCTGTCTTGTAAGCACCCTTCAGATCCTGAAAGGTACTAAGACGACCCATGTGCCTTCATTTCTCCAGGCTGAACGCTTCCAGTTCTATTAGCCTTTCCTCACAGGGAAGGTACTCCATCCCTCTAATCATCTTATTAAGACTCTAAATCATGTCATTAATTTCCTTAAATTCTTTCAAGGCCATCCAAACAAAAAAGTCTTTATTTTTTTACCATCTACTTCTATATTTGCTCAACAAAAATATAAATAATTTATATACATATATAAAATAATCAAGATGCAGAAAGAGGTACATTTACACTAAAAGAAAAAATGTATCATAGCAGTCTTTCCAATTATTCTATGTTCAGTTCAAATTCGAACTGTAAACTAAACACCTATGTGTTTAGTTTATGAACAACATCACAGGCATATAGAGAATGAAGGGCTTTTATTCTTTTAATTATACATGGCAGTAGACAAACAGCAGTGACTAAAACAGTGCTAAACTTCAAAAATAAGAAAAACCAGACTACCCGAATATGCAACCATACCACATGACTTATTTTTTGAATTTTCTCTGTGATTATAATTCAGTTTCAACTATGTATCTATTATTCATCTATACAAGCAGTATAGAAACCTGATTTTCCAAAATGGTTTTTAGAATTCTAACACATTTTTATAATAGAGTTCTCTGCATACATTTTTTAACTACTTTTCTGACTTCCCCTTGAAGAGCAAGCACTAACATCTTTTGCTCTCAGGTGCTTCTAAAGAACAGTAAGCCTTGAAAGTATGCAGATGCCTTCTGTAAATACAGACCATTCAAAAATTAGTATATTTTAAGTACTGGATCACTTATTATTTGATCCTAGAAGTTTCAACTAGAGATTACGCCTCCATTTACAAGACACCATGAACTCACAGTCTTTTCCCGAAATGGCAGTAGAAATTACTGATAAGATGTTTAGGATTATAAAGTTTTCTGTTTACATTGCATATTGGTGGCTGGGGGTAGGCAGCTAGGTGCCTTTTCTTCACTACTGGGAGACAACTTCTAACATTTTATTCTTGAAATGTGTTTCATTAGCCCCATAAAATAATAAGCACCATTTGAAACTTGCAAGGCTTTCCCTGAAAACCTGAACTGACACAGTATTTGCACATCAGGTTCTTTAAAAGCCTTACATGTTTTATTGATTTGATGTTACACTGGAAGTAAGAAATAAAATTTCCATTGCTATATTTAATTGACATATCTAATTAGTATATCTAATTCAGAAACATTCATGATGGCATGTGGAGAATTGACAGCATGTCCACCAGACACATTCACAGAACACGATTACCACACCATGAAATTCTGTGTATGCAGAACAAATAATCAGAAGATAGCTACCCAGTATCGATTTCCACACTCAAGCATCATCTGCATTTACGCTGTAAATGATAAAGGATCAGGTATGGGAACTGCCTCTCTGGATTGTAAATTGATCACAGCAGGATCATTTTCTTCCTAATAGGTTTTAAGATTTGCATATCATCTTGTTACATTACAGCCGCCACTTGAGAGCATACAGAGTGTGCATAGAGATACTCTTTTATCTGACTTCTAAAGTTCTTCCTGAACTTTGTGATCTTGGCAGCCTTCCCATTTCCATGTATTAAAATATCACATTCACAGAATGAATTATAACCAAGCTGGAAAGCATATCTCTGATTGTTCAACTTGAGCACAGAATTAAGTGCAGCAGACAAGTTTACACATATTAATCTTTGAAGAATTGTCTGCTGGTTAGAAATTAATCTGATATTCAGGTGACCCAGGATCACTTCAACACACCCTCTGCAGTCAGTCCTTATGCCCTTCAGAGGTACGCTAAAGAGAAGATACTCAGAAAAGTAGACAAAAGCATTTATTAGTTTTTGGTGCAGATGTGCAAGAAGATGAATTCTTAAGTTAGGTTCCTGAGTCCCGTGTTCAATGGTAGCAAGAATGAAGTACTACATACAGGGATTTGCATTAGTTATTAGTTGGATGCTATCCTATCCACAGAATGGCTCTGTGTCTCACTCTCTCACAGGATCTATGCTATTTATCCAACACAATGGAGAAACAGAAATGGAAAAAGAATCGAGTACTGCTCAGAGCATTGAAGAAAAAAAAAAAAGAATTAAAGGTGTTTCAAAATTACAGAGCAGGAAGTTTGTTACAATATTTCATCAGTGTTTACTTGTGTATTGCTATATGGTTTACTAGTAATGAAAGGGTTAAGTTGTCAATAAGTCCACATAGGTCGCAGTTTTCTAGTTTTAGGAATAAAAATGGAAAAAACCCAGTGAAATTGCAAAACCAAAGTACATAGTAAAAATGCAATTACTAATACTGTTTTGAAGATTCTATATAGGACGTTATCTACAACTCACTCTGCACAGAATGCATTTGTTACTAGGCAACCATCTAGTTAAGTAATTTTATTAGTTTTACTCTGCATCCAATGAACCCTGAAAATACTGTGATCTCAGTCCTCCATTTAGAATATATTTAAAAATCTAGAGGTACTGAAAATGTAACCATGCAGAAAGCACTATTAGAAGCCATATTATTCTCTCTCAGCTAAATATTACATATGCATTACTCTGTCTTAAGAAATAACATTTTCCATATATCTATTAAGAGATTTCTATGCCAGCACAGTGCCCCGCCAGTTCTTCCTGACTGACAGAATGCCTTTTCATGCTATGCTTACTGTTTTGTTCCCAAACTAAGAAACAAAATACCTCTAAAAACCCTTCCACAAATTAGTTTCACTGTTTTACCATAATAAGAAAGAACACAAAATGTACGACAACCACTATTACCTTTTAAACGCCACAGGTGTATCACTAAAATGGAAAAACAGTCACATATCAATACTAAAAAATGAGATGCAGAATGACTTTCTGACATCCCTTCCATGCAAAGTAAAAGAAAAGCTTCTGAAGCTTTCTTCAAATATCTGATACATAACATTTTCCACACAATGCAGATTAGGTTTTGCTTTAAAGTAGTTTGTTTTTGAAAAGTAATTTTTACACAACTACAAGGTGGTGCAAAAGATTACAAATAGATCTAGACTCATGGAAGACTCATTAGACATATGGCTGCAAAACATACTGCCTAAAAATAACATCACAGAGTAGCAAGAAAACATGTATTAAATTTATCACAAGCTGATGAACTGACAGATTTTAAAAGAACGCATAATTGAAAAACAGCAATTAAAAAGGGATTCCTCTAATTGTTTTCTAAGCCTAACTCTATTCAATAATTTTATCGATGATATGCAGTAAAAAATAACTGGTGACAAGAAGAGCAGGTGATTGGCAGAATTAATATAACTGATGTGTGTGTCAGCCATACAGATAAATCTAGGTTGATAGCCCCATTCAAACTAAATTTCTTTTCATTTAGCTCATTCTATAACAGGCCACAGCTGCAAAATGAGGCACTATTCTCAGGAAATATTCTTATAGCAATGAGTTAATCCTGCAGCAACTAGAAAGAGGTTTGTTTGAGGATTTACCAAACAAGTATCTGAACACAAGCTCCGAAGAAGAGGTGTTAGCAAGTTAAGTACATGCAATTCCTAAAGGTATAAAGGGGATAGAACTATATATTTGAAGGAAAATACTCTATCTCTGTATATGCCAGAACCAAAACTAACATAGAAGTTCTATATCCAGTTTTGTTGGCATGTTTTACAAATGCAGTCATGAATATAGGAAAGACCGTTGAATAAAAGCCCCACTACACCATCATTTGAAACTGAAAGATTATTGCAGCAGGCTTCAGTCACCTTGTTTGGTTATCCTTTAATAAAAGATGCTGAGAAACTTGATTAGTCTATATAGGAAATAGCAAAGTGACGAAAGACTAATAGCAGTCACTCAAGATGAGAACTGAAGAGCCAAATGAAATGCCACTGCCATTCCAGTTCCAAAAGACCTATATAGGAACTACAGTAGGATACCATTTGACATAGGAGATACAGCTCTAAGCAGCTGGTTTTTTGTCATTAGCAATAAGGCTTGACCTTTTTTTTTTTTTAACTAATCAAATTATCATAATCAAGAATGGGATTCCAAACACATAAAAATCCCTAATTTGATAACAATTAGACATTTGGCTTTCAGTGAGAAACATCTGAACTTGTTTGCTTGTGATCTCTAATAGGTAAAAGAGGGACCCAAGGGGACAGAAGAAAAAGAGGTAGAGAAGATAACAAGGCACTAGAGATACTGAAAATACAAAGAAAGAGCAAAGAAAACTACATTACAATGGAGAGGAAAATCTCCTTAAATAAGGTGGCATGAGGAAAGAAAGCTCAGAAAGGAAATTTGAGAATTTCCAGGGGAAGAAGAACTCCAACATCTCATGGTCACTGCAGTCAAAGCTGCCTTTGATCTTCACTTCCCCAACAAGCCCCTCCTCTCCTGATGAGTAAAACGTACAGCACAGCACCTCTCCTTGTTGGTTCCTCTACTGCCTGGAGGAAGCATTCCTCATCAATGCATTCCAGGAATCTCCTGGATTCCTTGTACTGCTGTGCTATCCCACCTATAGTAATAGTAACTTTGTTGACCTAATACAAAACCATAAAGCAACAGAAACAAACTTGAAGAATGAGACTGTGCTGAGAATAATATTTGTGTGTCTAAGATGGGAGCTTTGGTATCCCAAAATCTAAGAAAGCTTTTAATATGGATTTTCTTTTATTTAATTTATCATTCACATACTTGAGAGAAGGTATCAAAACTCATGTATCACTCAAGTATAGTATTCGGTACGCTTTTTGTGAAAAAATACCCACAAGCAGCAAGGAAGTCATCAAAATCTCTGAATAATTATAACAAAACAGTTCAGTGGCCTTTAAAAGCGTTCAATTTTTTTTTCTTTCAAGATAATAACCTTGGTATATTACAGTACTGTGAAAAGTTTGATTAAAAAGTTTAAGCATTTCAGTTTTACATCCGCATTATGCTCCGGACTAAAACTTTAAACATCAAAGCTATAAATTGGATTCAAATAAGTTGTTTGATGTTATAACTACAGTATATAACAGAGCTCAGAGCAATTCTCCCACCAAAATGTTTAGCAAAGTCAATTTAAATCACTTGCAAAAACATTCTCTAAAATTTGAAAAGTGCAAACATGAACAAATATGCTCTTCATTCTGCTATGAGTAAAACTGTCAGCAATTCCAATATATATGCTCCTTCCAGGTTTAAATAAAACCTAATTCTAAAAAATGCCATAAGTTAAAATGAGCGTGTTAAAGTCTTACAGTAAGTGGTGTGACTCAGTGTTCATCTGGGGGAAAGTACATCAATCATTCAAGTATTTTGAGGTACAAATTAGGACAGACCTGCTAATGCATCAGGATATTCCTGCTTTAAGAATGCATTTGGATAGCTGTATTTTTACCTCATATCTATACAGATCTCAAAACATTCTTTTCTGGCACAGTTGTAGGCCCAAGTAGCTAGCTGAATACTAATTCTTAAAAAGACAATTCACTGTCTTTTTTTCCTATTACCCATTATCTAAACAAAACACCCATCATACCTCCAATAAAATAAGAGAGATGCTTTTTCTCTAAGACAGGATAACCAACCCTGCAAAAGGTAAACGGTACTACACTATACATCCTGACCTGCACAGGAATTGTGACATTGTCTCATATCCAAGCTAGGGAAGTACGAACCAGGTGAAACTACAGGCACGTGCCATTATTAGAGTTGCTATTAGTGATCTGTGGAAAAGGCTGAAGTAGTATTCAAAGGAATTTATCACAGTTCTGTTCTAGAAGTGATAAAAGAAATGACTGTTCCAGGTCAGATCAAAAATTATACTACATGAATGCAGTGTCACCTGCAAGAGCCAAAAGGGACAGTACAGAAAGTGGGAAAATGTCAATGGTACTTACCAGAATAGATCTCAGTTACTACAGCCTCCAGTCTGATCTAGTGACTACTACTCTGCAACAGATTTTTCTTTGAATTACCTGTCCCTCTACTACAAATTAGGAAAAAATAGTCAATATTTTGGATGTCTTAAACCAGTATACAAATCAGGTAATTGATTTCAGCAATTATTGCAGTGGTGTAATTGACATAAAGATATTTCAGATTAATTTTGGGGTTTTTTTTGTTTTTCAGGAACTTAACAATTATTCTTACCTCCTGTGTGCATGAATACTGAACGACTATGATATTTCTACAGATATCAATGAAAAGTAAGTTCTATAACTACTTTCAGAAAGGCTGGAGAAGAGATTCACATCACTGAAGACAGAAAGACATTCTCCAGAAATGGGTTGAATATCCTGGCTTTTGTTACTGCTTCAGGGACATTTATATATTTGTATCAAAATATATAAAACAAAATTATGAGCATGGAACAAAACCAAAGAAAGGCAACAATATATTTCTTTTTCTTCACAAAGTAATATTAGAACATTAGATGTGACTTCTTTTATACTTAGAACATCTGTAATCACATTTTCACTAAACTCCAGTGAAATTCTCCTGAAATCAGAAATATTATGTTATCTTTTTTTATTGACTGAGTAAAAGTTCCAGTAACTTCATAGCTGTGGATGTATACTCCAAACTTCATAGAACTATGCCTGCAAGCTCACATGCTGAAGTATAACATTTCAGTGTAATTTTAAAAAGTAATCCTCTTATTATTTGTTTTCATATTAAAAAAGTAAAACAATGGTACAAAACATCTCCCATTTCTTTGTCCCCAGGCTCTCTGGGAGGCTTCCAATTCGAAATTTTTTTGCCAGCAACTGTTTTCTACAGCACAATTCTAAAAAAATTCTACAAGTAATTTTGCTTTCTTTTTAACTGTCGGTTTTTTTGTGTGTACTTTTATATTTTAAATTTTCCTTCTCCTAAGATACCTATTTGTAAACATACATAGGGGTCTCCATTACTGCCTTTCTTACCAAATTAGAATAAATAAGGTGGAGAGATGGTAAGTTTCAAGATTTGTGTATTGCTTTATTTCCCAACTGTTTCACTTAAAGAAGGGTTACAACTGGGTAGCTTCAACTCCAGATGAATTAAATTCTAACTTGGTAGGTAAAACAAACCTTGAAATCCTAGGAGATTAAAACACCCATGAGAGCCATTTTTTAAATGAGTGCTCAAGCAAGATACTGCTATACTACAATAAATGCATGAAGGAGAGGATTCAGTACCCAAGACATAATGGGCTGAGATTTTAATATTCCTTAAGTTACCTGCACAGGCTTGAGAGACACAAAAGGGAAGGATCTATGGGAGATTTGTGTCCAAGCAAAGCAGAAACAGAATGCCAAGCTGAGTAATGTAGGACAGATAAAATGGCTCTCAACATTTATTTTGGACAGCTGAAGCCTATCTTCCAAGTCTCACAAAATTTCACAGCAAGAAATGAGTAAGTCTTGCAATCTGACATGAAGAAAATTATTATCATGGTCACAGCTAGACGCTGAGATGCTTTACTTTAAAGACACCTAAGAAAAACAAGGTTATTCAAATCATTTAAGAAAGAAAATACAATATCAAACAGCTATAGTTTAGTGCCTCTGAGGTAGTGTAAACTTAGCTTCTTCTAAAGAATTATTACTTATATTGTTCTTTATATAGGAACTTCACACTTTCTGTACTGGATTTGAGCAGGCATCCATTTTATTCTGCTCTTAGCAGAGTTGGAATCAGATGATTCAAAAAGCCTTAACAAGGTTACTGTAGCCTTACCAAGAAAAAAAGCATCTTGAAAGCTAAAAGGCTTTAAACATTTACCATACCACAAACAGAGCCATAACAATAACTGTTTCATTTTAATTTGTTACAGGTTACTTGTACTGACAAGATTTTTGCTCTGCATGACAAAAAAAAAAAAAAATTGCACTCTATCCTCCCCCTTGCCATTATTTCTTTATCCTAAATCCTTCCTTTTTATTCACCCCCAAATTCCATGTTTTACTTTACTTGTGTAAAAGCACATCTCACCATTGAGACCAGTCTTATTTATTGCCTAACTCCAAATCCTTCTTTTGTACAAGATTCAAGAAAAAAAATCTCTTTTCTCCTGTTTCTATTTTAAATCTTGGTATTTAGAAAATACCATTAAATCATGGGGAAAAACAAAAGGACCATTTATGATAGACTAAAAATTATGTAGTATTTTACTAGCAGTGCTGAAAGTTTTACTGAGATTTAAGACACTACTCTTAATTAAAATAAAAAAGAAATTCTCCTAGGAAACCTGCTAATTGAAAATGAGCATTCCAGTAAGAAAATAATTTCAATTTTGATTATGTTAAAACATTAGTCTGATTATTATTTGCTTAAAAATATTCGAATTTCCTGTTACTTATACAGTGGAGTAATTTAAGCAAATAAATTACAAGTAAAGAAACAGCACTGTAATAAACGATCCATCTTAGAAATCTGATAGTTGATATAATACAGAATGGAAGGTAGAAGACAAAGAAATTTCCTCATTCTTAATACTCAGCTTTAAAACAGAACAGCTGTAAAATAGATTGTAAACTGCCTAAGCATTCCTATTTAATTGTCTAAGCATGCTACCCTGTACAGTGATATCTACCCATTCTTGACCAAAACAAAATTATTTTGAAGATTTTTTACTCTCTTACCTGCCGTAAAGTACGTGCTACTATACTTTCAAGAACTGGTCCTCTGTCTTCATGCAGTAGATGAACTTCATCAAGAATCAAGAGTTTTACCAGCTGAGAGAGGGCGACATCACCAACACTTTTTCTTGTCACTACATCCCATTTCTCTGGAGTAGTCACAAGCATCTAGTAGAGAAGGAAAAAAAAAAAAAAGAAATATTAAACATTTACCAACTAAAATGCAGATACAAATTTATAAAAATACAGTAATTTAACATACAGCAGAGAAATGCAAAGTAGAACTTATAGGTATCTTAAATTTTACCTACTTTATACATGAGGCAGACACAGTTTGCTGCATCTATATTTGTTGGGTGGCCATTAACAGGATTCAGTATGGAAAACCATTTGGAAATATCAACCAATAACTTCAAGCTACTGTGCTCCATTTGTATACACTTTCCACAGGAAAACATTTAAGCAGCTATCCAGAATCAACGACTTATATAACCACTTAATACTTGTGTTTCACTAAAATAAGCTGTTATAAAATATTTCTAACCTTCTAACCTTCTTCACAGCACAGTAAACAACTAAGACCCTCCCCTCACACCAAAGCGTGACCTGGTAGTTCCCAGTTCCCTATGAAACGCTTTCTACCTAAGGCATACTTTCAAGTTGTACATTGTGATATCTTGATCCTTGCACCGGCAAAACAGATTGAACAACTTCCACCAGTCCTGGAAAAGGTAGCTTCCAAATGGCATTGTTCTGGATAGATATGTCAGGCCATTCCTCCAGCCTGTCAATATCCCTCTGGATGACAGCACAGTCCTCTGTGTATCAGCCACTCCTCACTGTCTGCTCAGTCAACCCATACATCAACTTCTTTATGAGGATCTTATGGAAAACACTATCAAAGGCTTTACTGAAATCTAGGTAGACAATATGCACTGCTTTTCCCACATCCACCTGGCCACTCATTTCCTGACAGAAATTTATCATGTTGGCCAAGCATGACTTCCCCTCGGTGGAGACAAGCTCACTACCCATGATACGATTTTCATGTCTTTCATGTGCCTGGAAACTGTTTTTAGGATTAGCTATTCCATCACTTTCCCATATGAGGCTGAGCAGCCAGGCATTCCCCGGGTCCCACTTCTTGCTCCTGCTGAAGTCAGGAGTGACATTTCCCTTTCTCCAGTCTTTGGTCACTTTTCCCAGTTACAATGGTTGATCGAAGATTATCAAGAGTGACACTGCAATGACAGGAGCCACCTTCCTCAGCATTTGTGGACATATGTGTCCCCTGTTCTCTTAAGTACTCCCTGACCTGATCCTCTTCCACAAAGGGTACAATTTACTTGCTCCACACTTTCCCGCAGTTGCTGGAACCTGGGATTCCTGAAGGTTGGTCTTGCTAGTAGAGACTGAGGCAAAGGAGGCATTCTTTAGCTCAGCCTCTTCTGTTTCCTGTGTAATCAGGTCCTGTCTCATTCAGCAATGGGCCCACATTGTCCTTACTCTTCTTTTGTTGCCTGTCTTGTTTCCTTTGATATTCCTGAGCAGATTAAATTCCATTTGGACTTCAGCATTCCTAACTTCAATCCTGTATGGTCAGACAATGTCTCTGTATTCCTCCCAGGCTGCATGTCCTTGTTCCCACACTCTGTATTGTATGCTTCTTTTTTTATATTACCTGAAGCAGCTTGTTCATTCTTGCGGGTCAAGTTCCTATTAATTCATTTTTGCCCAAGTTCCTATTCTCTGGGATGGACCATTCTTGAACTTGGAAGAATATTAACCAGCTTTCTTGGTTCCTTGAACTTTCTCTTCCCTCCAGGGACCTTATCACATGGGACTTTTCCAAGCAGATCTCTGAGGTGGCCAAAGTCTGCTCTCCTGAAGTCTGGGGTTGTGGGCTTGCTTTTTGATCCTCCTCCTCTTCAGGATGCTGAAATCCAAAATCCCATTGTCACTATGGTCAAGTCTGTCTTCAATCTTCACCCCTCAAACAAGTACATCCCTGTTTGAGTATGAGGTGCAGCAAAGCACCCCTCCTCCATGTCCTCTCTATTTACAGAGGAAGAAGAGTCCGGGAGTGAGCTGATGAGAAATTAGCTCTCTCCAGAACCCTCCAGTATTGCTTGTTCTGCTGTGTTTCTTTCAAAATATAAACAAAAAAATGTTTCTTACAAAATGAATATGCATTTATGAATACTCTTTCTTCACCTGGTCTCCATAAGAGATATCCTTCCTGACAGTATTTACTTATTCTCCTCAGAAAAATATCTTTCCCTGCACTGCCTCACAATATTGTTCCAGTCCAATTATTTTACCATCAGAATATATCAGTCTTTACTAATTACCAAGAACTACTCCTGAAGAGACTTTGTGATATTACAGAAAAAAGATGTTCATTTCCTGCAGTATTTAAAACTTTACACATGAAAAAGTCACTGAGTCACTATTATCACAGAGAGTGGTGGTATCTGGGGGGTTTTTTCATGGTTTGTTTAAATATTACTGGGTGCATTTTGTTAGCAAATACAGATTTTTCAAATGCTTGTACAAAATAGTAGGTATAAAAATGTATGTCCATAATTTATGAACTGAATTGTAACACTACTACAGATGCAGCTGTTAGCACTTTAAAATGAGCCATATCAACCACAAAATATTAGCAGCTGTACTTCCACAGAACATTAATTAGCAAACAGTGAGGAAATATATTTAGCAATGCATATTAAGGGTTTAAGGTGTGAAATACTACAAATGCAAGCTACTTAGCTAATTTGCTAAATCTAAATTGGCAACATTCAGATCACAGCTTTTTTTTTTTAATGTCAGTCATATTATCAGGATATATATCTAAAATTGTATCATTAATTCTGTTTCTGAGTGATGACTAAATATCCATTATAATGGTCTTCTACTTTGATCTTATTTTAAAATAGCAATGTTCGCAAAGCAATGACCTGAATCAAAAGCTACACAAAATGAGACAGTATATCAAGTTAGAAAAGAAATCTCCAGAGAATGTTTTGCTAAAGAATATGACTGGTTCTTACATATATTCTTCAAGTAGAGATTACAGTTGGGGAAAAAAAATTCTCAAAAAAACCAACTAAACAGATCAGCTTTGTTGTTGCAAATTATAAACTGAATTCAAATATATAAAATGCTATTAAAAAATATCAGCTAAAAGAAATTGCTAACTATCAGCAAAGGCTAACAAAGATTATTTTTAAAAATTAAAATAATAAACCAAACAGCATTATGAGTCATCTCATTATTAAATGCAGCAGTGGCATTATTTTAAATGCAGTAGTGGCATTTCTTTTTACAATTAATTTTCAGAGACAATATATTTTATCCTTGAAGTTTTAAAATCAAAACTCAGATTCAGCAAAAGGATTCTGCTTTCTGTTAGGAGGCAAGAGAAGGACACCAAAACCATGTATTAAAACATCTTTTTAATATATTCTTCTTTTACATGGACTTGAGTTTTCAGCACACTGAGAAGTGTGTTCATTTATATTGCTATTTCACCACTTCACCTCCTTCAGTATTGGAATAGCTAGATAATAAAGTGTCACATTTGCTTAATGAACTGCAACTCATGCACGATATTTCAATCTGGTTTTTGTATTAGGATATGGCTGAACAGAAATGGGTTAAGTGTCAATATTTTTACTGTCAAGTTAAATTTCTCTATGCACACACACTTCTCTTTTCCCAATGTTTTTTTGATCATTCATTACTCCACATTGACTCTTTCTGTTAGGGAAAACATGGGCTTTTCACAAAACCTTCTGTCTTAAGGGAGCACTTCCACTCAATTTCACTATTGCACCAACAGAGTTAAAAGTTTAAAAAACATAATCCATATATTTCAACTCAGAATTACATTATTTAGCTTTGGGGTTATTTAACATATCCCTGCATGGTTTTACATAATGTTCAGGTAAGAACTCAAACAAAAAATGTTTAATTATTTCACTTTGAAAAATTATGTCAAAAGAGACAACACTAGCTGATAACTTCAACATGAACTTACAAAATTTCAATAGACTGTGAAATGCATTTTTCTATAATTGCATGATTTGCTAATTATTCTTGTCAGGTTCTCTTCAGTCCCCTTTAAAGCCAGATTTCATGGTAAAGGGAACT
Organism: Origma solitaria; assembly: GCA_013397895.1. Lineage (NCBI taxonomy): Eukaryota > Metazoa > Chordata > Aves > Passeriformes > Acanthizidae > Origma > Origma solitaria. The sequence goes on along the minus strand of VZRL01000412.1, from coordinate 1,987,234 downwards.
TACATTTTCATCAGAGTTTCAGAAGACCAATGTGTTGAAAATTCTGGGTGTTTGTTATTGTTTGGGGGTTTTCTTTATCTGAAAAGGCTTATTGTCTTACTAAAATCAAATTATCTTCCATCAATTTCTATGGGGCCAACATTCATTTCTAGCAGTTGGAACAGCCTTGAAGGTTTACGTTTTCAATAGCTTACTGTCAATTCCTTGCATTTTTTTTTTGCTACTTTTAAATTCTCCCAAACACATCTTACACATGACTAGTATCTGTTTTCTGCTTGAATAACTAGTACACACACTCTGAGGCTAGAAAAGCTATGGTAATTGTCTCAAATTTACACTCCTACAGGTCCAATATGAAAATATTTCAGAACAAAGTACATAAAATACTTAGCTATAACAACATACTACAAAATTTACTGCCTTTAAGTTCTTCGAGACCATTTTTTGAGAACAGTTTTTCTGTCTTTAGCCACTTCAGCCTTTATCTGTCACTCATCTGACCTGTTGTCCCTTTCATATACACAACAATAAATCAAAACTCAGACATACACCCTACTCATCCCCATCTTCCTGACTACTATAATTGCCATAAAATAATTGGAAAAGACCTGAATGACTCTTCCTATGTGCCAGATATCATCAAACCAGGTATAAAGAACTGGTTGACTCAGATCTCAGCTTAGACATGAACTAGGATGACAGGAAAAGACCCACGCCCTGTGGGTTACACAAATGTGGTTACACAGATTTCTACACCATAAAAAGTAGAAAAGTACCTCATACTGAGACTGGGTAGTGTTGATATTCTGAGTATCAGCACTATTTCAGAAATATGCCTGGGTGCTGCCATACAGAAAACAGAGCATCAGCAGTACAGTGTCTTTACTTAGCACAAGATGTAAATATGGGTTCCTTTATTATATCAAAATTGTGAAAACACATAGAGTAATACACACACACTTTCAAACATTTGACCCATAAGTTTGAATTCATATTATTATACATGCTGAGCATTAGAGTCTATCATTCTTTCTAGAAAGAAACTGTGGAATAAGCCCAAGACTATAATGAACAAATCCAGTGGCCTTTCCATGAGGAAAATATTGTGGATGTCAAATGATCACAATAATAAAGGTTGTATGTTACATGAAGTTTCCAAAGTGAAATTATCTTCCCAAAGCTGGATCAAGGTCCAGGAACATGAAATAATCATATGTCATCTCACACTGTCAGCACAATAGAGATATTTTAATATTTAACATACCTATATAAAAGCACTACTGCCTCTTTGAAACCACTAGAATAATGATAAATAAACAGCAAATACTCCATTTATGTTATATTTCTCTGTGAAGTTCACAAAATTGCTTCTCAAAGCATGGATTAAATCTACAAAAAATACAAGTTTCTACTGTAATTTTACCCTTTGTTTGCTTTATCCTCTTAACAGCCACTTCTTTTTCATTTTGTATTAACATTTCTTTGTACCTTTCCCACCTTCTATTAAGTAACTCTCAATTTATCAGTATCCTTAGGAAAGAAAAAAGAAAACTGAATCTTATTATACAAAAAACCACCCTGATGCCTGTGGCTATGTGAGCATCTGTTCTCTAAAGGCTTCCTCCTGTGCTCCTCCTGCTCAGTGACCAGTGATGCTAGAGTTATTCACTTTGTTATTAGCAGAAAAAAGTCTCATTGAAGACATGACAGCCAAAACGAAGGAGAGGCAAAGAGACAGAAATAGCTAAAATATAACCTGGAATTAAGCGAAATATTTATTATGCACTGTCAAAATGCATGTTAGGTATTTCAGAAATTTGCCTTTTAACAACATAAAACAATGATTAGTACAACTGGAAAGAATTTTATCGTTTGCAGATTAGAAGGAATTCTTTTACTAAAATTAAATGTGATGAAATCAAGCATCATTCAAAATAGGGGAATTCAGTAAACTTTCAAAAAGCAGTGTTTTCTGAAGTGCCTCAGTGATGCTGTAGAAGAAACAATTTTAAGGCCCAATTCATTAGTATATACAGTTAAAGAAAAAACATAGCATATGTATGAAATGCAAGCCCTAAGGATCTAACAGCTTTGGAAGGCACAGAACCAGCCCCTTTCTATGTTTGTCTGTAGTAAATTTGTCTCCACCACAGCGATTCACCATGAACGGATAGCAATAAAGAATTCTGGTCTAGCCACTGCTGCTTTATTGTTACTATTCAAAGACACTTCCTCAAAGATCTGCTTCTGTAGATTCCAATTAGTAGAATTTCCTTGTCCTTATTGTTTTCACCTTGCTACTGGTCTTCTCTGGTCTCCTTCTCCTTTGCACACATCTACAATTTCCCCTTAGAGGAAGCTTTGCTCAGTCACAGCCAGAGCTCCTCATCTTCTGACAGCTTTTTGGCAAGGGGGCACGGGCAACCTACACAGTTTACTCAATTCATGCGGTAACTATTTATCTTGGTGGTTTGTTCCGGCAGCAAATTCACTGCAAGATCTTAACTTCTGCAGAAACAGACACAGAAAACTGCACACAACTACACACATCCACCCAGAGCAGACTCTCATTGGAATGCAGCATATTCTGCAGTTCTGTAGGCAGAGCTGCTATTCTGGGGCTTCACATGATTTGAAAATATTTCCCTTCTAATAAGTGATAGTTTGGAGTTTCTCACGGATTTTAATATTAGATAGCTGATATCACACACCATGAGGGACATAATACCAGTTTGGCACTCTTTGAGGTAAAACTCCATCAAAACACGTTACAAGAGCAGCAACCTGCAAGTCACTTTCATAATGCTGTTTTTATTCCTCTTTTTATTGCACGCTTACTCTGATTTATTCAAGCATTTCAAAAAACCTCATGAGCTGGAGCTCAGGCAGGGAGTGGAATAAACATACAGAAAATAAAACAGAGGGCAGCAATTCAAAACAAGAATCTGAGGTAGGAAGTAATAAATAATGAATGCAAGTATTTTGTTCTTCATATATCAGAAACAACCATCTGATGCTGTGTTTAACACAGTTAAAACAGAATTATGTTTCTTGTAAAGCAGATTTCTTACCACACCAAGATATGCAGATGAGCAGTATGCCCATTTAGGTGAACAGATTATGCTCTAACAAATCTGAACATGTATTTGTGGTCTAAAGTAATGTCAATACAAGATTGCATATACATACATATATATATATATGTATCTTAGAAACATAAAATATTAAGACTACACGTACAAGAAGTATTAACATAAATGACTGAGTTCATCATGCTAGAAAGACTTACAAAAGAGGTGCATTATATTGATGCATATTAGCAGCAATTAGTAAGTCCCCAAAGCTAACACCAATCATGAATCAACAACAGAAATCAACAAGGGAACAATAAAAAATTTTAACAGCTGCACTCAGAACTTAAAATGTCCAGCAACTTTTTAACTGAAGAAACATAACTCTATTCGGCATGTTTTATTTTAAAAGTGAGTACTAGGAACTCACAATGATCTCGTTCCTTTACAGAACCCAGATATTCCACCTAATGAAAAGGCAACTGATTGACAATGTATCAGCACATTGCCTTAGCAGAACAAGATATTTACAACACATCTGACATGTTCTGTTGAACTGATTTTTTAAAATATTGTTTTATTTGTTGCATACTCAGTTTCATAACTGTGAGTAACAGATTTAAATTTGTATGTGGAGATTTAAAATGTTATGCTTTCAGCACAATCCTCGATGTCCCAGAGGTTACAAAATTCATTTAGAAGTTCCAATACTACTTTTAGACCTCAACACAACAGACTCTGACACAGTCAAAATAAACTGGGTAAGACCAGCACAACTAGTAATTTCTTTTCATTGTTTATATGAAAGTCCTTACCTTATGTTTTTTATAGTCTTACTGAAAGAATATAAAGCTTTTCATGTGAAGTAGTTACATTAATCTGAGACGAAACTACAGAAAACAATATACATTAGAATCACAATAGCTGTACTGAGTAATAGGATATGAGCACCTGCTCTCTGTATTCTTTTTTCCCATAATAAAACAGTCTGTTTAAAGTCAGCACAAAAAAACCCCCCAAATTTTAAAGATCATGCCGAGGCAGAACAGCTTGCATGCTTTGTGAAATTCATCTCTTGCACTGTAAAATATATAATTAGCTACTCAGACTTCAAGTTTAAATAATGATCTAAATGTTTTAAAGGAGTTTGATCCAAAACATTACCCTCTTTTCCTCTTTGCTGTGAATCAGTTCACCAATTACGGTTTTACTAACCCCTGATATACTACTGTCAGGTCTGATTGATGCCACAAGCTCCCTTAATCAAATCTGACAACTTTCAGCAAGTGCCTGTCTCTTGAGACACTGCATCCAGCCTGCTTGTTTTCAAATCTTCCCAGTGTTATTTTACATTTCCTTCTCCCCCAGCCCCCTTTTCACATCTAACAGAGACACAACAGAATAACAACAAAACATGACTGCGGAATACATTTGTGTATGTTTTTATATATCACTGTAGCAATACTTGGGATAAGATTGTTAGTTTGTTTAAGAATTTACAAGGAAAATGTAAGAAAAAGAAGACTTTTTGTTAAGTGAAGTTTCGGAGAAATCCAGTATTGTCGGTGGGTTTTTTGTTTGATAATTGTGGGTTTCTATGGGTTTTTTTTTCCTTTTTTTCTTTCATAGCTGCAGGGAAAAGGGTTTCAAAGTCATTACTACTCTGTTCTACAAGGAAACTTTAGGCTTGAGTTGCACAGCTTCAGGAGACAAAGATAAAAGACTAGCTCAGCTCCCAGTTTTTTCCATTTATTTATACTGGTACATTTTTAAGACTTATCACAATGGTCCTCCCTATCTCATTAACTGTAAATATTAACAGGTTCAGAATAATTTTTGTTGACATAATGATAACCTTTGGTTTATTTATTTATATTTTAAGATTAGCCAGATTTCTCCCCCTGCTCTGCCCCTGTCAAGCCTTACCCCAAGATGTGGATTAACCCAACATTATGTGAAAAAGACCAAAGTGCAACAGTGCCATTTTGTTCCAAGTATCCTTTTTCACATACCGTTACTCAACAGTTTAATTTTCTATCACAGATTTGTATGCAAGAGGGAGCAAGTACATGTTTTTGTCTCAAATCAGGTTTTTTCAGGAATCAATGAAAATCACTGATATGGAAGCATACTAAGTGTAAGATGAAGAAAAATGTCCTGGTTAGCTGAGATGCTGATTTTCCACAGATACTGCATTAGAAGTCAATTTCGTGACACCTGTTCACAAAATGACAACGCAAACACCAATTCATTTGCTTGCGTGCAGATGTGATTTCACCAAATTTTCCTTTGAAGCCTCCACTCCAGAGAAGATCATGTCTGGTAATATTAATAATAACCAGTGTTGAAGGTGATTGTAACAGAGACCTACAGCAAGATTGTCAGATTTATATTCTCTGGTTACATTAACTAAGAACTAGCATACCTTTTGGATTTCAGCAGGATTCTTTAAGCACCAAGAGGAAATCAACAGTTTGCTCTTGTAATAAAAGGATCAAATCCCCCAGAGTTCCAGAGGAGTCAGTGCACCTCAATACTATTGCATGTTTTCATGAGTAATTCTAGTAACAGACTAAAGATTATATCCACTAAATATTACATTAATATTATGCTGGAGAGAGCTGCAAACACATTGGAAGAGGAAAAAAGAATTTTAAAATGTCTTACTAAGTTAAAGAACAGATGCATTAATGCATGAACCATTAGTACAATTTCAAGAGTCTACACTGCGGATAGGATTTATATTGCTTATCTTACCTGTTAATTTACAAAATCACTCTCAAAACTAGGTGTCTAGGCTCCTTCTAGCTTCTTCAGTTCATCCATCTAACTATGAATCAGCTGTAGAAGTTTTTCTCTATTTTGCTCTCCCGACAAGTCTGTGCAACCAGTTCAGACCAGTTGCTTAACTTTTACATGGCTAAAGCCAAAAGAGTTGAATCTGACCCTCAGGAATAATTATCTCATCAAATGTAGGATGTAAACCAACTGGCAAGACAGTAGCTGGACAGAAAAAAGAGAAAGAGAACATCAGTCTGCACATGAACCAAAAATGCTCTGCTGATGCAAAAATGGAAACCTTGGAGCAGAAATGCTGCTATTTGGACATGCTAAATAAATCTTCCACTCTGCTCAGCAGCAGTATGATCTTGGGGCAATACCTTACATTCTCGGCAACTTATTTCAAGAAGTGCAAACTAACTGAGAGTCCAGAAGTGAAAAATGAGAGTGACTAAACATAAATGAAGCATGACCTTAACAAAAAGTTTAAATAAACAGATGCTTAGGCTAAATAAACATGTCTGAACAGAGATAACTACAACCGCAAGAGTCTTTGAAAAGCAAATAGCGGTGACTGGGGAAGACAGACATTCGGATAAGGAAAGTGGTAATAAAATTTGATTAGGATTTAGGTTGAAAATAGGTTTCCATTTAAAAAAAAATAAATCTTCTAACAGTCAAGACAGGTAAGCCCTGAAGGAGATTTACCAGGAAGTTTAGGAAAGCTCCAAGATCAGGGTGTTGCAAAATGAAATGAGAGCAGTGAAATATATGTATTACATCTGTCTTCTCAGAAGGACAAATTAGACTAATTTTTATACTATTTTGTACAGTTCTAAGATCAGCTTACAAGGTAAACATTTTCAAAACTTCAGTTAAAAAACACCTTTCAAATTTCAAGTAACTTAAGTAACTATGTATAACACATAGCCTAAATAATATATTCTACTTCATATTAGTAATTTAATATGCTACTAATAAATACCCTGCTAATACTGCATGCTATAATGTAAACCACTAGACATTTCATGGTAACAAAATGGTTTTTGTTACAATAAGAATACTTTATACTAATATTACCTCTACTCTTATTGTAAATTAGAGTACATTTTATTATAGTTATTGCATGTAAAGTGATTTTTTAGTGTCAGAGGTGCTTAAAAAATTTGTTGGATGTAGTACAGAAAAAGCTGTTTTCTAAATGCAGTCAAATTTAGCATTACTATCTGTAATAATTGTAAGCATTAATTTGAAATATAATGTGTGGGGTTTGTTCCACAAATAGTCCTAATAAATGCTAGAGAACCTAAGATATTCTTTAATGTGAAAAACGACAACTTAGAGGATATAAACTCTCAATTGCCCGGATGCTATTTTGTAATTTGCTTGTATTTTCAACTGACCAGAAGCAGTTAAATTTGAAAAAGATCCAAGAGGCAAACATTCCCTGAGCAACCTGTCCTCAACTCTGCTCAAATAAGCTATCTTTTGCAGAGGAATATTCACTCAGCAGGCACAGCTGTTATTCTGCAATTTTTACATCTAAATCAAAGATAATTGGACTTCTGAGTACATTTAAATTGTACTCCGGGAGAAGGGTCTAACTTAATGCATCATTTGCATTAACTATAAAAGACGGCGTTTTCATCCTGTAAAATTTACTGTGCTTAAAAAAGTATTTGGAAGTGCAAAACAGTTACTAACTAATTTTAAAGACATGTGTACACCTTCTGCACAGAACCTTTTCAGCTATAAAAGACCATTAAACCAAACAAGAAGTAAATCACTCTTCTAAATTCTTCATAAATAAAATATTAATGGTAATAGAGACTCCTGAAAATTACTTTCCTCCAACTTTTACTGAAGATCCTCAGTGACAAAATAGCCTGAGACAAAACTTATGATATTTTATTTGGTGTTTTTAATAATTTCATTAGTTATCATATGCAGATGAACAGTTAGTTCATACCACAAAGTACTTCAATTTCAGATTCTCTGATATTAGTTTAAGAACTTAAATTGAGGCATTCTTTATTGTTACTTACTGAGACTCATTGTACTTCACAATTTAACATTCAGACAATGTATTTGAAGGATTTTTTGTCTTAATTTTACATATAAAATATGAAAAGCAAACTGCTTATTAGCATTCCACAGCTAGAAAAGAAAACCTGAAATTTGACAAAATGTCATCTTTAATCATTACACGGGAACATTCCAACAGGAAAAATGGTGTCTAAAATGTTCCTTGCTCATCTTTTACTGATACATGCAGTAAATATCAGAGAGGCAATTCCATCAAAACAGACTAATTTTGATTTTCACAGAATCACAGTATGGAAAACGTTGGAAGTCACCTTTGCAGATCTACCAATCCAATCCACTCCTCAAATCAGTGTCACCTAGAGGAGTCTGCTCAAGACTACACACAGACATGTATCCAGTACCTCTCAGGTGATACCCAAAAGTCTTTGAAGACTCCACAGCTTGCCTAGACAAACTTTCGGCATCTGACCACCCTCACAGGAAAAAAGATAGTCTCACATTTACAGAGAATTTCCTGTACTGCAGTATGTGCCCACTGCCTCTTTCGCACTCACTGGAAACGGCTGAGGTCTGGCTCGGTCTCCTTTACACATGAACACACAATGTACTCAGATCACATCTATTGAAGCTTTTTCAGACCCAGACTGAATGACCCCAGCTTGCTTTGCCTCTCTTCATGTGTCAGATGTTCTATGCCTCAATAACCTTCATGGCTTTTAGCCAGACTTGCTCTAGTGTGTCCCTGTTCCTCTTGCAAAGGGAAGCCCATACCTGGACCCAGCATCACAGATGTGTCTCACCAGGGCTGAGCAGAGAGGAGCGGCCACCTCCTTTGAGCTGCTGGCAACATCCTTCTGAAATGCAGCCTGGACTGAAGGGGATATTGCTGACTCATATTCAATTTGTTTTCCACCAGAATATCTATTATCTTTCCTGGGAAGCTGCTTGCCATCTGACTGGCCCCCAGCCTGGATGGGTTCATAGAATCCATAGAATTCCCCGCTCCTGTGTAGGACATGGCATGAACTCTGGAACTTCATGAGATCTCTGTTGGCCCATTTCTCCAGCCTGTCAAAGTCCCTCTGAATAACTGTGCAACCATCTTATCTGTCAACCACTTCTCCCAGTTTTGTACCATCTGCAAAATTCCTGAGGGTACATTTTGTTTCATGATCACCATGACCTTTCAAAGGTAATCAAGAATGACCTCATGATAACTTTGACCAGGTCCCTCAGGACTTTTGGGTAAATCTCATCAGATTTCATTAACTTGTATCATGCTCACTCTGTCTGCATAGTCCCTAACCTGACTTTATTCCATCAAGTGTTGAATTTTCCTTCTCTAGATTTTCCCATTTGTCTCTGGGGTCTGAAATCGTTGAAAGCCAGGCCTAACAATAAAGGCTGAAGCAAAGAAAGCATTAAGTACCTCAGCCTTTCACATGTCCTTTGTTACTAGGTATCCTGTTCCATTTAACAGAGGTTTTCTCCAATTTTCCTTTTTCTGTACACCCATAGAATCCTTTCTTGTTGCCTTTCCCATATGCTCTTGGGCTTTGTACCACCCAATCCTGTCTCTTCATGCTCAATGTGTGCAACCACAATCCTTCCAGGTCACCTGTTCCTGTACCCACCTCTGGCATGCTTCCTTTTTATGTTTGGTTTTCATCCTGTAGGTCTCCTGACACTCTTGTCTAACTTGCTGATCATCAGGACGAGCTACTCCTGAGTTTGGAGGCACTGAGTAGGAATAAGTTTAAAGGAGACTCTAAAAGTCTGAAAGACTTTTGAGTTTCCATCTAGATTAAAAAAATACTGAATCAGCTTATTGAACTCTTGCTAAGTGATTTACAATGGAGTATAGAAAATATTGCTGTAATGTGATATTTGATCAGTTTTCAACACCAGATCATTTTGCTAAATAATCCTACGTATAATACCCTTACACACAATATACAGTTTCTGAAAGACAGTAAGTCACAACTCTAACTCAAGAGTCATGCTGCACGACACAAATGCATGGAGCTAACATATTACAGCTATAAAACTGGATCTATAATTTCTGTATATTAGCACACAGCTGAATTAACAGTCTTTGAAACTTTCTACTATATTAGGAACTCTTCCCTCTCTCCCTCTGCTCCAATACCAAGGCTACCCAATCAATGTTACATTTATCTGTTTTGAGAGATGTAGCAGTGAATACAACTTGGCATGTATACAACTAAATAAGATGGACTGTCTGAAACACAGAAAAGCAAGACCAATTAAGTGGAAGGTGCAGCAGAGAGCTTGTGCTTATCACTGTGCCTTTGACATGAAGAAGTAACATTTGGTTTTCAATGTCACTGTCTTAAGTATTTTCTTAAATGAAAAAAAGCCACACTAAAACCAACACAAACCAAAACCGGTGCCTATGAAGGCACAAGAAACAGGCTCAGGTCTATTACTGAATCTTAGATAACACTAAGGTCTCTACAATAGCTGACTGGTCAACCCATGATAGTCTACACAAAGCCATTCAAATCTCTCCAAGTTCAGAGTCCATAAGACTGTG
>VZRL01000412.1:1896535-1976765 GCA_013397895.1 Origma solitaria | reverse complement strand
TATATATATATATGTATATATATCCCATTTGAGTGACATAAAAGGAACAGAAAGAATAGAAAGCTCAAAGGCAGCTTCCCCACAGGAGCTTCATCATTCTGTTGCAGAAGTGGGAGCAACTTAGCTGCTGCAACCAGGCTTTCTTCTTCTCACAATCACACATCTTTATTACAGAGAAGCCTCTCTGATGATGCCATTAGCTTAAAACATGTCACTCACAATCTAGTTTAAAATATCACAAGTATTTTGCAACTCATGTGATTCAGTTACCACTGGATGGTGGCATCACTGCAGCAATGCACCTAAAAATCTGTCATGTCAAGACAGAATTTGATTCAACTAGTCCCAGTCATGCAAAAGTGAAAAAGGACCTTTTAAAAAGTAAAAATTTAATTACAAACCTGGCAACAGAGAAAGAAAGATGCTGAACCTTCAAAAAAAGGCTAGAGAACAACAGTCCTTTCTCTTAACATACATAAAGTTTGTATGTTGTTCTACTTTGAGAAAAATTTCAGCATCATTAATATCTGTTCTGTTGAAGAAACAGATGCTATGATCTAAGAGCAATCTTTTACAGACACAAATTTTAAAAATGTTTACTAATTTGATATTTTCAATGCAATATTTTTAACATTTTGCTTCATATTCACTTCTGCAACATTCTGCCACAATGAATTGAGATGAATCATTGGCAAACAATGAATTTTGACCTCCATAAAAATAGACAGTAAATGTACTTTTATTGTCATAAATCACACATATTTTCAATGCAATTTGATTTTAAATAGCAAATAGGTAGAATATTAACAATAACCATTTTTATACACATTAAAAAAATATTTCAAACTTTTTTTAGCTAGCACTTCTTACAAAAATATTTTGAATTTCTCATTTGTACCTAATTTAATAACAATAATATGCAGCAAAATTGATTTAAGGTATTAACTGGAAAGTTAGTAAATCAGATCTTCCCATTTTCAATGACTAACTTATCTTGTGTGTCTGATATCTCCCCTTGAAAAATTAAAAAATCTACTTGATTCACCTGTAGGTGACACTGTTGGTCTTAGCCATACAATCAAAGAGAAACAGCATTCCTGCAGTCTGGAACAACGGTGTTTCCAAACCACAAATCTTTTTTTTTTTTTTTTTAATATTTGTACACCTGTACTTCTAAGTTCCATTGTGTCTTAATTTTATCCCATGCAGCAACTAAGCTCCACACAGCCACTTGCGCAATCCCCTCTGGTGGGATGGGGTAAAAGCGAGGAAACTCTTGGGTTGAGATAAAGGGTTTAATAGGTAAAGCAAAAGCTGTGCACACAGGGAATTTAAAGCAGAACAAGGAATTCATTCACCACTTCCTGCTGGCAGCGGGTGTTCAGCTACCCCAGGAAAGATGGGATCCATCATGTGTAACAGTGACTTGGGAATATAAATGGTCTCTCCAAACGTCCCCCCCTTACTTCTTCCTCCAGCTCTCTATGCTGAGCCCTATGGTATGGGATATCCCTGTGATCAGTTGGGATCAGCTGTCTCAGCTCTATCCCCCTCCCAATACCCTGTGTACCCCGAGTCCCCTCTCTGGTGGAGCGGGGTGAGAAGCAGAAACTTGACTCTCTGAAAGTGCTGCTCAGCCATAACAAAAACACCCTATGCCATTAACACTGTTTCCAGCACAAATCCAAACCACAGCCCATACTAGCTGCCATGAAGAAGATTAACTCTATCCCAGCCAAAACCAGCACAAATTTGAATATCATACCTCTGCAGAGACAGTGATTTATGTAAGTGCATAAAGTACAGACATATTAAAACTGAATATACTCTGATAAAGCCTAAAGTAAATTAAAAAATGTGCCCACTGGAGAGGAAAAGGAAAAAAACCAAGAGTCGGTACTTATAGCAAGGGCTCTTCATTGAAATCAAGTATTTGTATTTGTTCATTTAAGTGCGTAAGTAAAATGCCAAATAGTTCATCATTTACAGAGAAAAAAAAGGAAAAACACTCAAAACTTCTAGTTTTAAAACAGTTTAAAAAAGCTTCTAGTAGCCAAGTCAGGCATGAATATAATTACTTCCAATAAAAGGGAACAAACTACCAAGAATGCAATTACAAAAGCACCCCACCTTTTATCCTTTAAGTACAGAATGCATAGAACAAATCTTTTCCTATGGTTCAAAATATCTGTAATTTTATCTGGCATCGTTTCAACTAGGTTATTATGGATAAACCAAAAATTAACTCCCACCTTCCCCCCACATCTAAATGAGATTTTAGCCAAGTGAGTCACAGCAAAGAGTACCAATCAATTACACATTTTATCATAGTATGTGACACTTGATTATTAATCACAAAGTATGTTACTCAAAGCCCGCATTAAAATTCTACAGATTATGCAATTACAACAAGCAAGTAGGCATGTTAGCAAAATAAACAACTGTATCTGTCTATTTCAAAAGTAAACTATTTCAAATAAAATGTAAATGAATGTCTAAAGAGCAGTGATTCTAATTTCTGAAGCATGGAAGACTGATTTTAATAAAATCTGTCATAAATGTAGAAACTAATTTAGGTCACAGACAGCACCTTTAGTTTCTTATAAAGGACTCCTATATTTTATTCAAATGACTACTGTTTGATGATCTATAAGTACTTTGCCCCACTGGCAAAATCTCAGCTGTCATAGGCACATGTATTAATGGAAGAGTCATAAATCAGAAGGGCTTCGAACAATTTCACTAGGATACTGGAAGACTGATGCCAAAAAAAAGGAAGTACAATATTGAAAGCACAGAATGTTAACATCAGCCTGAGAAAGCAATGTAGTTGTTCCAGCAACAAAGACAACAGAAACAATGCAGACAACAGTCCAACTAAGCAACAAACTTATTAACTGAACCCACTGGAAAATATCCAGAAATCTCTTATGCAAGTCAGAAGTCATTTATTTCTTAATAGTTTTTATCATCGGAGACAATCAAGAACACATGATGTTGCAGAGTTTACTGCCTTTGTTTCTGAGGGTTAAAGAGTTCAGGTGAAGAATCACCATCACAGGCTGAAAGTTACCACTCCGCTGTTTAACAGCAATGTTTTTTCATCTGCTTTACTATTTCTCCAAGTTGGTGTAAGGAAGTAAGAAAACTGGGAAAACCATGGGCTTCAAAAAATGGCACCCTCAGAAAAATTCTTTCCTTGTCTTTAAAGGGTCAGGAAACAGCTAAAAATGCTAAAAAACTGAAAACTTATTCCTGAGGTGAGCTAGATGGACATATGAGCATTACAGAAATGAGCCCAACCTGCAAGGAAGTGGGCTTCAAGTATAAATATTTTCTCCAGCTTCAGACTGTAGTCAGTGCAGATTCATCTAATCCAGGTTATGTCTTCATTTCTCTTTTGTTATTCGCTCTTTTGGGTGTCTGAAGAAAGTAAAGGTAGTTTTTCTTCCTTCTGCTTATCCATTGAAACACTTTCAGGATTTCACTTTCTCCCTCCAAAAGCTGAAGAGAATGAATTTAGCCAAGCTAAGGACTTGAGTGTTAATGGTCACAAACTTGAGTGTGACCGCTATCAGCTGGGAGGTACACTGCTTACCAGTGAAAAGACTGCCAAGATCAGAACTTTAAAACACTCCACAATATTTCAAACCTTGCAGATGAATAAAGACACATCCATTCTGATTTTAATGATCCTACTTTCAGAACTAAACACTAATTAAGAAATACACTTAACATCTACAGAAAAAAAAATAAAAAGACAGAAAAAAAAAAAAAATCTGTGGTGTGCCAACAAGACTCACTGCCTCAAGAAGATCCTGGATAGCGGATTGTTTAAACATGGTTTTCCCTGAAGATAGCATGATCAGTGAAGCAGGTAGCAAAATTTTATTTTTCACACTATGAGAATTTCTGAAACAAAGGAAATATATATGGAAACAGCAATGTGAAGTGGAGATTACTGTGGGACACAGAAATCCTACTGTATAAAAAACATTTTGATCCATCCTTCTTGACTCAGACCTCCACTTTAGCAAGGATTTCTGTTCTAAATATTTTAGTATACTTCTCTAGTTTGAAAGGTAAGGCTTTAACATCATTTAAAGGAAGAAGGACTTATTTCTGATTGTGCATAACTTTGAAAATTCAGAAGGAAGGAAGTTTTATTTCAGCAAGGTTGTACTACTGAGGAATATTCAGGAAATTCTCTCAAAAGAAAGGCATGTCCCTTCTTTCTTTTTTACTAGATTTTGGTATCTTCCTGTCCCAGTCCAAATGTCGATCAAAAGAGGATATTCTGCTATTGAAACCAGGGGTGTGCATAGAATCCAGCACTACTTTACATTCTAGGCATACCGGAAGAGGGAATATTAACCAGGTTCAACTCTGTTTTTGAAATGAACAACTTGAAAAGAGGAGGATTTTTCTGTATCTGTGAGGTTTATAATCTCTGGATCACTTCTGAAGGCCACTTCATGAAAGTTTAACTCCTCATACCAAAAGAGATTTGCAGATTTTATTGCATCTAACACATCCAAAGCACCCTTTTGCTCCTGGAAGGAAACTGACTGGCATCTAAAGTCAACAGTAATGCAGGAGTTTGTAACAACTGCAAGTAAAAAACCAATAGGGCATGCAATAGGGAGATGAAGGCCACTTAGGGAAGACTATCAGAGTAAGTGCTTACAGGATGGACAAATATACCGGATAAGAAAAAGGAGATTAGACACTGACAAAGCATCAAGAGACAGGAAAATAAAACAGTACTGTCTTGCTTGAAAGGCACTTTAGATTGTATATTCTATGCAATTTTTCAGTGTAAGTTCTTCATATAATTTTCACAAAATGCAGTGCAAATACAAATGGCATAACAATTGACAATACCAGCCTTTAAAAAAATTGTTCTACAGTTGATTTCTGTTGAAATGTAGTACAATACAATAGCCTGTGAATTCCTATTAAGGGAGAAGAGCAGTCAATATTCTGAATTAAAAACATTCAAAATTCTTGGTCACGTATTGAAACATTTTTGTATGAGTGTGGTGATATGCAAGGTAAGATGACATCATGTTTAGTCCTGTCAAGAATCACTATCTCATGTACTTACTACATGCATAAGGGAAGTCACTCTATATGCATATTCAGCCTCTAATAGAGGGCTTTGTATATACATGAAATGAGAAGCACATACATATCGGAATATCATAGACTATTATGCTCTAAAATTTAATAAAATGTTCACAGGAAAAGTAGCAGGAATCAACCTCACTATTCACTTTTACTTAGAAGCATCTCTATATCCTATCAAAGTGCAGGAAATGAGAAACAGTGTATGGGAAAAATAAAGCTGTAGATGAAACAACAGGCACCTCAACTTTATAGCCCTCTTTTGCTTCAAATAGTTTTGGACTTGATTAGTTTTATATTGCAGTTAAGAACTTGAGAAAAAAGCATTATTCCATTTTATTAGTATCAGATTCCAATAGGGAATAAAGCCTTCATGACTTAATATCAGAGTCTATTGGCTGACAGAATCTATCAGAGTAATCATCCATATTACTCAGAGGTCCCGATGCCATTTGTCGTTCTCAGAACTACGTGCCCTATTCATCTCTGATGCTTTTGTGGTCTCTGCTTCACTTCTCACTTTTGTCTTGCCATCACAAGTACAATTAATCAGCTAATCACTGAGATGTCAAAATACATTTGGTCCTTTAGGCTATTTCCCCTCATCAAGAAAAGCATTATTTTCCATAATCAGACAAATGTATTTGCCAATGCAAATGCAGCTTACAGAAGTTCTCTTTTCATTTACAACACTACTGTTTACAAAGACATCATCAATACTGTTGTATTACTCATGCCCTTCAATAAGAATTGCCCTTTTGTTCTAAACTACTCTTATTTCAAGTATAAACAGCTGGGTAAAGTTAAATAGAAAAATAACCAGCTAATAAAATTTGCAATAAACTAAACAAAATTCTCTTGGATTTTTGAACACCAGAAGTAAAACATCAATGAAAACAGTAACATTATTTAAAAAAAAAATTCAAACTAAAACTAACTGAGCTAAAACTAACTGTGGTAGGTCAACTGTTGTGGCTGGCAGATGTCCACCCAACCACTCTCTCACTTGCCCTCCTTTCCTGGACAGGGGGAGAAAGTAAGATGGAAATCCTACGAGTCAAGATAAAAGACTGGGACATCATGTACCAATTACTGTCATGGGCAAAAGAGACTTGACTTGGAGAAAATTATTGCAAATTAAAAATAGGGTACAATAGTGGGGAAACAAAGATAAAACCCAAAAACCTCTTCCTGCTAGTCCCCCTTCTCCCCAGGCTCAACTTCACTGCTTTGATCCCAAGTTCTCTACATCTCAGGGATGGGGGTTACAGTCAGTCCATACTTCATCTCAGAAATTCCTTACACATTTTCCCCACTCCAATGTGGATTCCTACCACAGGATACACTCTCACAAACTGCTCCAACATGGGTCTTTTCCATGGGCACAATTCCTGCCAGGACCTGCTGCATGAGCTCTCCACAGGCCACCTTTTCCTTTCCTGCACCATGAACCTGCTGCAGTACGGGGTCCTCCAAGAGCTTCATTGGGGACATGAGCTCCACCATGGCCTCTTCAAGGGGCAGTGAGGGAATCTCTGCTCCAGAGCTGGGAGCACCTCCTCCCCTCCTTCTGCTCTGACGGCAGCTCCTGAAAATCATTCACATTTCTAAACTGCTCAACGTTTGGCACTTGGCAAATGAAAGTGGTATCACTTCTAAAACCCAAACCTTTGTGAAGGATAGTTTCTTAGCAAAATGTTGAGGTAGTTTTCATATTAACTGCGATCAATGTTAAGCATCAACTCTGAAAGCAACGCGATTTTAGTTTATACAGGTTAATGGGGAGAGAACAAATACAACAGCCAGCTGCCTATATTCTAAATGACAGTGCAAGTCAGGTTTAGCAGGAGGTTCTTCACTACCCAGACATGATAGCAAAAAATGTAAGCTTTGAATCTGATTAACTTGAACATCATGGAAATTCTTAGACTTCATAAAGAATGAAGGACGTTTTTTTGTTTGTTTGCTTTTTTTTTTTCTTAGACTTCATAAAGAATGAAGGAGGTATTTTTGTTTGTTTGCTTTTTTTTTTTTTTGGGCTTTTTTGTTGTTTTGGGGTTTTTAAAATTTTTTTATTTTNTTTTTAAAATTTTTTAAATTTTTTATAGCTTTTTTACCATAGGTTTTCCCAATTCCTGCCTTCATTAAGGAGGAATGTTTTACAAGCACATTAGGTTGAAAGCAGACTAAGGTCAGATACAGCTTCTGATTTGCATCTGATACCCCTGTCTTTAATCAGACATAAGATTAATTTTTATCAATCCATGACAGAGAAAAGACAGAGACATATGGAGGCCTGCAGAAACCTAACAGTTTTGGAAATGTCTCTTTCTGTGACGTCTCTCAAGCTCATGCTGACAGGCACAGCCTTGCAATTCAGTAAATGTATACAACTCTTTCTGTGGGCCTTGAAGTACTTGAGTACTATGTAAATGTTACAGAAAATCCAATAATATGTTTTAAATTAATAACCTTGCTTGCTGCATAATTAATTTTTTGATCAATAAGAACCATAATAAAAATAGAAATGCTTTTCTTAAAAAAAAAAATCTATATTCCTAAAGAGTTAAAAAATATTCAATAGTTCAGAAGTGGCAGAATCAGGACTATTCACACAATTATAGTTTGATTCATTTTCTCATAATATTTATTTAAAAGACAGTAAATTTCCCTTTCCTGCTCTCTGAATCCCTTTAACTCCACCAATATGAGAATGAAGGAACAGAGATATCTAGAGGTTTATAGGTTGGGGAAATGAGCCTGCTTTCAAAATTTGACCAGATTTGTTTCCAACTACTACATAATTTTAGCAACACAGAAAGCACTTGTAATCTGGCCTTAACACCAATACATACACAGCAAGGCTCATGACATAAAAGTAATTTCACTTATAACTGCAGGTCTGAGGCATGAAATAAAGCAAAAACATTATAAAAAACTTATTTCAACTTCAAAATGTCAGTTTCACTAACATGTACTTATTTGAATTAGAATGCATGCTGTTGACAATGATCATACCAAAACGCATCTAATACAAAACTGCTGAAGTACTAGTTTAAGGGTGAGAAATAATCACACTAACTGAAGATGCAATAAAACAGCAAAATAACTTTCCTTAAAAAGAAAATAAAATATATTTAACAGGGTAATTTTCAAAAGCTATTTAAAAAGTTTATAAAGGTGGAAGAAACTTTGATAAGCTTTTACTATGTTATGCCAAGGATCTTTATTTTGTTTCACATTATGTATGCATAAAACATTAAAAAGAAATTATCTTTTACATGTTTTTTGATGCCCAAACTTTGATGCCTTAACTTTGTGTTAAGGCCTGAAGGCTTTTCTGCACCCTGTAGAAGTTAGCACTGTTTTGCACAAGTTAAGGCATCATGGCACTCATCCATCAGCTTACAACACACTGCGCCCAGGGCAGGGCACTGCTTTCAGACTTGGTGATTACCTTATAAATCTATACTGCTCCAATCCCAGCTGCATTCTCCAAACTTTCAAAAGATAACTATAACTACGTTATATTTGTTGCAAACGCCAAGGTCAAGGACAACCAAAAGCTCACAAGTTGATTTGGAAGTTTTGTGGTATTATTTTCTAGACTGTTTAAATCAAAGACTTGAGTAGTACTATATATGCACACTCAAGAAAGTCCATGAAGACAATCACCCAAACAGTCCATTGCCTTCCAACAAAACACTTCATGTTATCCTGAATACTACCCTGCAAAAAATACAAGTTATTACTAATGAATATTTACCATTTAAACATGAATGTACCAAAACCAATCTACCGAACAATAGGTTATGGCTGAAGTATGCTTAATATCATTATTGATTAAGTGATGTCTAAGGTAACAGTATAAGGTAATGGTGCATGAACATACTTAGATCATAGTAGGTCAGTATACAAACATGCTTAGACTGGAGTCAATAGGAAAATTATCAACTGTAGTGAAATAAACTTTCTTGAATTGTTTTTAACGGGAAAAGAAAGTGAAAAGCTAATCTATCTTTATTTAGACTATGAAAAAAGCTTTAATAAAGTAAGATAAACTCTCTTATAGAGAACCAGTACAATTGCTAAGGTTATTTATTTTTGTAACAAGTTCATTTTCTCCTGCCCCCAAGTACAGTGAAGCACTTATTTACACACAAATTATTTGGTAACAGACCCTGGATCTACTCTGTCTGAAACTTTAAAGCAACATGGTTACAAACACACACACTCCTTTTCACAAAAACATGAGCACAAGAAAGAGGTGTGAACCTGTTAGAGAAAGTCCAGAGGAGGGCCATGAAGATGACCAGAGGGCTGCAGCACCTCTCCTGTGAAGGGGAGAGGGCTGAGGTTGTTCAGCCTGAAGAGAAGGCATCAGGGAGACCTCATTGTGAGTCCCTTCATGGGGCTTATAAAAAGGTGGAAGAGGGATGATTTACATGGGCAGATAGTGTCAGGACAAGGGCCAGTGGTTTTAAACTGAAAGAGGGCAGGTTTAGATTAGATGCCCTGCCCCTGGAAGTGTTCAAAGCCAGGTTGGATGGGGCCCTGAGCCACCTGATCTAATTAGTGGCACCCCAGTCCATGGCAGGGGCATTGGAACTAGATCATTTCTAAAGACCGTTTCAACCCAAACCATTCTATGTTTCTATGATTCTATGAAGGGAAATTGTCTCAGAGTTTTAACACACATCCCACGTGTTACACTTGCAACTCTGGCTTTCACTGCATAAAATGAGGGGAGCAGGTTAGAAGACTGACTGAAGAGACAATAAAAGCTATTTTCTTTTTTCTTTTTAAGGAAATTTCATTATTGGTAAAATCAGAAATAACTTATTTTAAAAGCTTATGAAGTGTGTTGGAAACACAGTAATGCCAGTGTATATTCAATAATAACATGGAAGTAAAATCATGTCATGTATAATACCTTAAATGTATGGAGCACCAAGAAACATAGCTATCTTCTGCATGAGTATAAATGACAGCATAAAAAGCACAGAGAGAGTTATTGCTGAAAAAATAAGCTAAAGACCTTTTTAATTGGAATATCTTTCAAAAATATTTAAAAGATTTTATTCCACCATAAAGGGAATGAAAATTTAAATTCCTTGCTATCTTTTTTTGGCTAGCATTTATATCCTTTAAAAATATTTGTAGAAAAAGTAATAGAGGTAGCTCCCATTATACATTAAGGGTGCATTCTTGAGAAGGGAGACAGTTACCAAGTTGTCAGATAAAGCAATTTTTCATCATCAGGATAAGCACAACAGCTCCATGTAATAACTTACAAAATACACATCTTTAAATATACACAGGCAAAGTACGAAGGATGTAGAAAGTAGGATGGAAAGGAAGCAGAAAATGATCAGGATTGTCACTGAAGCGCTACTTCTAACTAATGCCTGACAATCACCTTATTTTTACATCTTTCCTCGTGACTGATTTGATTCACCTAAGGACAAAAATAAAGATGGTGAAAAATGCAACTGCTCAGAAAAGAGGCAGAAGACAACTGTCACAGGAGATATATATCAGGCTTTCAGTTGCCTAAAAGAACCAGCTGAGATCTTTTGATGATCCTACCTGTAATACCAGCATCTACTTCCTGTTGATTCTGCTCTCTGCCTTTTATTCCACATGTGATATATACTGTCCCTGTTGCATATGAATTGTGTGCATGCAGCTACCTACTGTAGCATTAATTCTTACAGGGAAAACTGCTTTTCTGTTAAACAAAGACACTTCATTACTTACACTACTAAAGGCTAGGAAACAGAGCAATGACTGGCAAAGCAAATCTGAAGCTATAAATAAAGCAGCAACACCTATCAGAGTATTCCTGTCTGAGAAATGTACACATTAGAGAGGCTGACAAGTAAAATGAAGTTTTGAAGCAAAAATCAATTTAATATAGGGCAAAAAACAGTGAAAGAAATCTGCTTGGGCACAGTGGTTTTAAGTGCCCAGTTGAGCAAAGAAAGCACATGAGTTTTCATAGAAAACAATATATGTACAGAGCAATAAGCAAGATCCAGCAAAAGCAAGTGCCATTTCCTCAGTTTATAATAAGGTTACATATTTGCTGTGCACTTTGTTATGCAGCAATAAAACACTGCACACTGCTGGGCTCTGGAATCTGCAAGAAGAGTAGCAGCAGTTACACTGGTAACTCTTAGATTTGCATCATCTCTTGTCCTCACCTTTTACAATTCTGATTAATCATAAGACTGACTAGCTACGACAAACAAGAGAAAAGAAAAAAAATATTATTTCACTGTCCCAGAGTTTTTGACCTTTATATTTTTTCCCTTTTAACCTTCACAATGTTTTGAAGAGCAAAGACACAAAACTGAGCAAAAGCAAAACTGAAATTAATCAACACTTTAACTATAGTTTTTTTGAAAATGTAGGAACTGAATTTTGGGTCACAAATATAATGGCTTCTAAATTTTTCCTTTTCTAGAGACCATTTTTCTTCCACCTTCACTCTCCCCAAAGGTTTAGAAACTACAAATACAGTTCAGATTAGTGATTCTATACTATGACATACCTAGAAACTGTAGAAATCCCTTGAAGGCTAAGTTTTGGACAAAAAAAAAGTGTATTTCAAAGCAATGTGATGAGTCCACGCCAGGCAAAAAAAAAACCAAAATTACCCAGATCCTCCCTTTTTTATTTCTTCTTGATTTTTATACATAAATCTGCTTTAGTCTCTTTCCCCCAGAAAATGAAGAATTATGCTAGTAGTGGCATTTTGGACTGAAATAAAAGAGCTTGATGAAGCAGATAATCTTCCTACATTCAAGTTACTATGTCCCTCAAAAGTAACAATCTGTATATATTAATAAGTTCCCATTACTAGAGTAATTAAATTTCAGCTTTGTTAACTATTTCCCATACACATTTTTTAATAAAGCCTGAAATTTTTTTAAATTTTGTTTCCTTACTTTTTTTACCGGATGTAAGCAGAGTTTCAATAATGAGGTGAGACTTTAAGAATTATACTGCAAATTAGAAGAGCAAGAGTAAATAGCTCTTTTCCATTCTACATTCATTATGTTCATCCAGATTTGTCCTTACGTTCAGAACAGGCTTTTTCACTGTCATTTTCAGTTTCAGCAGTGATTACACATTATCTCTCTCTCACTATTAAAACCATGATCTACTTAATTATGTGCCATAGCTGAAAAGTACTGCAAAAACAGGAAGCAATTTAAAATGGTAATTTGGTATATGCAAATAATTTCAATTACCAAAAGTTTCAACCAAAAAGTTTTTTGTTTTGTAAACTCAAATTTTAGGTCGACGGTGTTGCAAAGTCTAATTGCTATTCACAACTTCATACTGGATTACTACTGCAGTGGTCCTCCTAATTATTAACTACATACTGACATATTTTCTTTTCATGTGAATAGTTTCCTCTCCACTCACCATAAAAATGTTAAATACCTCAAAGCTAAGACTGCCAAAATATCACACATCTGAATCAACAGTTACTACAAGTTACATTTATAAATCTTCATATTGATAATACAACCAGGGCTTTTTTCTGTTTCTTGGACCATGCAGAAAGGGAAAGGGTAATCACATGGAACTGTATGAAAGAACAGGTATAAAAGTATCTTAAGATTTTGGAAAAGTGGTATTTCACTAATACAAACAGCATTTGCCTGAAATAAGTATGATACAAATTGTCTGGTAAAACAAAATAATCTCCATTTATGCAACACTATTTAAGAGGTTAAGCCCACAAATTTTATTAATTTCTATGAATGTTCAAATGTTTAGCCTAGTGATGTCTTATACTTTTTAAGGACAAATGAGGAAAAGGAAGATCAGCCATTAACAGGAACCTACAGTTTGGGGTTTTTAAATAAAAAAGAAGGCAAGTATTATTTTGACATATTTGCAACAATGTTCTTACAGCAATTTGGATTTATTTGGAACTTACCATTTGCAGACCAAAGTTTCAACTTTTCAACAATGGTTATTACTGAAGAATTCTGAACTTATATCAGTGTACATAATCAGTGTAATTACAGACATAGTAATAAAGTTTCAGCTGCTTCACCAATACCGTTACAAGGAGTTTGAAGAGCAGCGTACCTCTGAAGAGGTACAAATACACACACAGAACAATGTTTTAAAAAATAAAGCATACCTGTGTTCGCAGAATTTCACCTTTTGACAGTTGCATATCACCAGTCAACTCTTTCACAGTAATGCTGAGCGGTTCCAGACGCTTGCTGAAGTAATTTGTCATTTCAGCTGCCAAAGCCTTCATAGGAGCAACATACACAATCTGCAACAAAACAACACTCACTTGATAAATGAGCAAACCCCACAACGTCGTTTGTTTCATGGCAACCATTACAAATCACAATTTATTGTGAAATATGATGCCAGGCGCTTACAGTGAAAAATCTTAATAGTGATGTATGAAAAGTAGTTATCTTTGTTGGATAAGTGTGCAGCTGCTTAAAGGACAATGGATTTTGTTTATACAGCCTCATCACTTTGAAAATTGGTTCTGCATCAAAGCTAAATGCATTTTCATAGCTTTTTATTCACATAATAAGATTTTTAGAACACAAGTACGAATAGCTTTAACAATAATGAAGTAAATCAAAACTAGCCTTATCTCTAACTTAGAAAAGTCTAATATCCTTGAGAACTTCCTGATTTCATATTCCATGTGTAACATATAATAGATTTTACCTTACAAGTTAAAAAGCTGTTATTTGCGTCATTAAACTCCTACCTTAAACTCATCCTTTTTGATAACACCATGCTGGACATGCTGGCGAATTTCATGAAGGATTGTGAGCATGGCAATGTTAGTCTTCCCAGCTCCAGTGGGGGCACAGATCAGCATGTTCTCATTTGTGTTGTAGGCAGTCTCGAAGACTATAGACTGGATTCGATTTAGTCTTTTCATGCCTTTAAAAGCAAGTTGTCCAACCTGTTAAAACAAACACACATATCTTGGATTTTTCATAGGATTTGTATATGTGTGTGTGTGTATATCAATACATATATTAATCATAAGATAAAGAACACATGGAAACAAACCTTCGGATACTTGTCATAAGACATTTATTATTCCGAGTTTTTTTTATTGTGAGGCTACCACTTTTACCCAGCCCTCAAACAGTGAATCAACAAAGAAAGCAAATTATAGCAAGATAACATCTACTAAAATTAATCAAAACTTTTAGCCTCCTAGTATTCACCACTTTTTTTTTTTTACTCAGGAGTGTGACCAGAACTAATACCCAGTAAAATATTGACCTATTAGTAATTACACATCAATAAAACAGCATTAATAAGAAAAGAACAATATACATCTCAAAATATAAGATGACATGCTATGACTACTCTATTGGAAGATGAGGCAGCAATAAAACAGAACTCAATGAAGTTCAATTTTGCAAACACAGACACACAAATTCAGTAAAAACTTTCTCTTGCTTCTGAGGAAATATCCGTCTCACAATTGTTCATGTTCAGACTTTTCTCCAACAATATTTACAACAAGCTGCAGCCACCAAAAGAAATATAAAACTTGTATGCATGGTTCCAAACAAGCTTTGAGAGTATTAAAAAAAATATATGGTCAATACAGGAAATTATGCTTATTATAGTTTAATGGATGTTTAAATCTTATACAGTACAAACCAGCAATTACAGTAATACTTTGCTCCTCTTGGTCTCTCTGAAAAATTACATTTTTACCAGGAAAGAACCACTGTACATAGACAGTGGCAATGTCTCCATGTGAAGATTATAAAACCTTTGCAACTGAAGAATGGATGCTTAAAATATAAAATTAATTTTCTAATAAACTTGCTTTTTCTTAGTTACTTTTCACAGATGCTTAAAATAGACTCCAGAACACATAATTATCCTTTCCACAGATTTAATTACCTGCCCTGCTTCTACTACAAAGAATGAAAAGTATCTTACTAATATTTGAAGATTATAATTTGTACTTTACTTGTAGGAAACAACAAAATACAGTAAAGAACAGGCCTCAGAGCATCTTCTGAAGATCTCCTTTTCCATTATTCTGGGCGCTTTACTTAATTTACAGTGATTTGCTATGGTAAAAGCCTCTCCAATACCAAATATCCTTTCCAATTCTTTGCAGCACCAAGCAAATTATTTAAGCAGGACTCCATTTATTACTACCTCAAGTAACGTAAGCTTAGGAATGAAGGTCTCATCAGCTATTGAAATCAAATACTTCACCTAATTTTGCAACAAACAACACTAAGTCTATCATTGTGCTGAAGCTTCCTTGCAGTAGTCTCATGTGAGTGGCTACAATACAAATTACAGATTTAGGTTAATTGACGATTTTCATAATAAATTAAAATGCTCTACTCTTAAATCTATATGAATGTTGTACTTAATGACTAAACAACTGTAGTTTTATTTTAGATGATTTTGAAGATGAAAAAACAACATTCTTTGATATAGAAGTCAATGAAAATGCTATGCAATCAATACACTATTTCTTTTTGAAAAATTTCCTTTTCAATTTAACAATACCTTTGTCTTAGCAAAGCTTTTGGGTTGAAAACTTCCTATGCCACACTGAAAAAGCAACTACTATTCAAATCATGAGCTGCATTTGAATTTATAGGATTGACAAATATATCCAAATATATCCAAACTCCTATTTTAAACTGTTGTCTTTGAAGGAGAAAAAAGTATCTAATGCAAGTAATTTATGCACTTTTAATCAAGTTTCTTCAATTTTTTAGTAGCTGAATTTCAAGATTAAAAGACTTTTCACTGTTACTGTTCTTGCACAGTTTATTCTACTTGCAACACTGCAAGAGGAAAGCTTATTTGTTTTGCAACCGAGTTTTGTATACATAATGTGTACTTGGTGTGTCGTCTTCAAAATTAATTTCATCTTCAAGAATGAGACTCTTAAAAAGTATTAATGGTCTTCCTGGAGAGCCATTCAATATGTTGGCGCTATCAGGGTTCAAACAGCTATTTTTATGGCCTCCTGAGTAATTTTAGGTTTCTAATTTGCCTGTTATTTAATTTTGAGATTTCTTGACAAGTCTTTGTAATTGGTTACAGTTTTCCTTATCCCTCCCATTTCACCGAGTTACTTTTAGAAGCTATTATAAACCTTGCATAAAGTTCACACTGATAAACACTATTTACAGCATTTATAACAAAGGATCTACAGAGAGAAACTCACAAATACAACTGTTGATTACAGAGTTGAACTAACAAAACACTACATTACACAATATGTGTATCATTTAGAGAAACAATTTTGAAACAAAAGCAGAAACATTGGTGTCTAAACAAAGTCTGGCCTAAGTATCTTCAGAAATGGATGAGAGGAATTTTTCACAGCACACAGCTGAATACTTGTGGCTTTACACACACAGGTCACATTATATCTGTGTGATTGTTCATACACTTAAATATGTCCTTAAGTTATCTTAAATTACTACCTGTAAGAATATATTGTTACAGCTTCTTTTAAACTCTAGGTGTGCAGCATAAAACATCCTTTTCCTTTGCATTAGTCAGAAATTACATATACTATAGCCCTAGGACATGTATTTGTAAGCAAAAATAAATACATATTTAGAAAAATAAAAATAATTTCCTGTCTCTTTTTCTATTGTAAAATAGTAACACCATGAATTAACACTGACTTGGTGAGTAGCAATAAAACAAACAGATGTTCTAGGAAAAAAGAGAGGAAGCTGTGTAGCAAATCAGAAAAATTAACTTCAACTTGTTTTCTGGAAATATGTTAAGCCTATCAAAACAGGAACATTAAGAGCAGAATGAAAATTAATTTTAAAAAAATTAACCCATATAAGCCTGGTTAAGTACTAGAAGTACTTATTTTTAATAATGGTATTCTGACCAGAACCTAGTTTTTCATTCACCACACTAATTAATTTTCAAGCCGGCACTCACAAATCAACATACAACATTCAGAATCACAACACAGTCAATGAATAATATTCTTGGAAAGTTGACTCTGCAGGATTAGAAAAGCTACAAGAGAAAGACACTCCAGGGAGAAAAATACCCTAAGACTTCTTCAAACCAACTCCCCATTAATTGAAAAAGTTTTATCTTTCCTCTAAATTCCATTTTATTCCAAATGGTAAGTACAAGTGCATAATCCAAAACCAGTAGTTTTGACCTTATAAAACAGTAAGGCAGTAGACAGAAATGCAACAGTACACACAGAAGCCCATAGTTTGACAAAGGTAGTAGAAGATTTGCTTTTTTAAATTGTCATTTGCAAAAACTACCTATTCTTAAAATGGAAAGTAATTATTTTTTCCCGCTGGCACATAAATATCAGCCACGGCTTCTACACACCAATTCTTTTTCAGATAAACCAGTGAACTCCCTTCTTGCTTAAAGGACTGGTAGCCACTGGATGGCAGAATGTATTTTTTACTGAAAATGAATGAGATGCAACATTTTTTAACTTCCTATTCCACAGCTGATTTATCCCTAGAATTCAACACAAACCATAGGAAGTTTAAGCAGAATACAATCTGAATGTTACCCTCAACTAACACGATTTCAAGCCCAAGATGATGCCATTTTCACACAAGCATGAATCAATGTGAAAAGCCACTGAGAAGCAACTCTTTCCACAAACCAGATGATACTCAAGACAGCTGTGACATGAATGAATACACCCCCTGATTTTACTTCAGTAAGCTTTCCAATTCTTTCCCATGGAATTTATTGTTACAACTAATGCATTTATGAATAAATGAGATTACACCTAATCAAGATATTCTAAGTCAGAAGTTTCATCAGAAAGATATTTGTGTGTTGGTGGTCTAACAGCAATTTAAAAATAGGACAAATTTGTTTAACTTATTAAAGTAATATTCATGAACGAGTCCATATGGTTCAGTCGCAGGCAAGCTACAGCTCAGAAACACAACTGCTTTAGCAACACAGTAGTGGCAGTGTCTGCCCTGAATAACACAGACCATCAGCAATTTAGACAGAGTTTTAGTCATGCAACTCATTACCAAGACCTTGTAGAAATGTTCCATAATGAGGACTTTTCTGTCGTATTATAATAAAGTAATAAGATTACTACCCATTTATCTTAGAGATAATCCATTGCACCCAGAAACCAAGGTTGAGCTTTCAGCATTTTCCCTGTTCATTGGCTTAATTTTAATGTAGATCTATTTTAATCAAAGTACCTTATGTGTCTCAGGTGCAAAAAATCCCATTCTGCAGTCAACTGTTCTACTACACTTTCAGTTAAAAAGATAACTGATCTAACTGGTAATAGTATGACTAATCCATGCTTTTTTACATAAAACCCATGAAATTCAGGATGCAAAGTTCTGATGTCCCTTGCCCCTTGTCCTGACATCCTTCCCCTTTGCTGTTTTTTGGAATGTTGTTGGTTAAAACACATACGTACTCATATACACACACAAACATATGTTTTTATATGTATGCATATACACACACACATTTTAATAAATACATTCCCACTAGCCTTCTAAATTATGAACATTTAGCAGTCCCCCCCACTTTCTAATTATGTACCTATACACTTTAAGTAATTTTGTGCCAGTGTAAATCCTATTCTCTTACTGAAGGTACACTCAGAAATAAACATAGATGTTATACCTGGGGACTTCCACAGCTTCCCTTGCCTGATGATACTTTTCATATTCTGCTACTTACATGAAAAAGTGGTAGCTCATGAGATTTAGGAACATAAATAAATAAAAATATAACTACATAAATAGCATAAAAGAAAAATCATTTGTATATTATCTTAGGAGCACTATTTGAGAATATAATTTCCTACCTGCCCCAAAGACTGAAATGTTGTCTTTCAAAGTGCGCATATACATTTTAAGCAAAGGCTCATAACACATAAAAGAAAAACTGCATGATGTTTGGATCTGCTCCATTTAGCACCAAATCATATCAGTGAGATTTCATTGGACTCAGGGGAACAATTTTTGCAGGAACAAGTAGCATATACAAAGATATGAAAATTATACAAGCGTACCAAATAGAGCTTACGATTGGCTTTGGGCCATAATCAGCATTACAATTTCTTCAAGTAAGTACAAATTATATCTCATCCAAAGTGTAGTACCTGAAGAGTTATGTGCTATAAAAGAAGCTTGGAGTAAAACACATTAGACAGATGCAAATAACGAAGGGCATCAGAGAACCAGCAGCTTATTTCAACACTGTATCTGCTACAAGTGACAGGGCTAAAACTGAAAGCAGCTCTTGCTTGATATGGGCTATTCAGGTCACTATTAGCAGCAACCATGGATCACAGAGTCATTTAGCTTGGAAATCATCTAGTACAGCCCCTCTGCGCAAAGCAGGATCACTTACACCTACCCAGTTGTGTTTCAACTATCAACCAGGATGGAGACTCCACAACCATTCTTGGCAAGGTGTACTAGTGGATGACCACTTCACAGTAAAAAAATTACTCTCCTGTGTTCAGATGAAATTTCTTGTGTCTTAATTTGTGCCCATTTCCTCTGGTGCTGCCACTGGGCACCATTGATGAGAATCTGACTCCCTCTTTGTTAATCATTCTCACATCAGGTATTTATATACACTTGTCAGATTCCTCCCCTGAGCCTCCTCTTCTCCAGCTCTCTCACACTCTCCTCACACAAATGATGCTACAGACCCTTAATTAGATTAAAAAGTCAGAAGAATTCCTAGAAATGACAGATAATGAACCATAAGGGTAAAATAATTATAGAACATAATATAGAACATATTATATAGGCATCTTACAGAACAGAGAATCACAGCCCATGTAAGATTTCTTTGAATATGTTCTTAATTGGAATTAAACATCATCTTTTAGAAAACGACAGTCTTTTATTTTAAAATTATCACCACATTCACTGGTTAATGCAGTAGGTATTTAAGTAGCAGTAGCCATCAGAAACCAGGGAAATTTCCATACTTTCAAGTTATATTCGTGGCATCAAATTCAAAACAAACACTGCAAAATTTTACTAGATTCTGACAGAGTTCACCAGAGTAAAAAAAGTATCTTGAGAGGGGAAATAAAAAAAATCTATTCATTCCCTATCAAAGGATCATCTCTGCTCAAAGTTACCATAACACAAAAACTATGAAAAGTATTTTGCTTTTTTTGGTATGCCGCTTCTAAATCATGATTAAACATTTCCTCTCCAGACCTTTCAGACTTCAGGTCTGCCAAACACTGAGAGCTTTACCGAATTACTCACTTCAAAAATGTCAAAATTCTGGACAGCTCATAACAGTGAGCACTGCTCAAGAAACAAACTTTCAGTAAAGGTGATCCAGAGTACATCCAGAGAAGTCCAGAACAGTTCCATTAAAAAACAAATAGCAGCAAAATCTAGGAGTATAACAGTCTCTATGAACTATGGAAACCTAGGTCCTCCTTGAAAAAAAGAGCCAGTGAAAACACAAAAAAAGTCAAAGAATAAAAAGCCTCCACCTCTGGTTTTGTGTGTGTGGTTTTGTTTGGCTTTTTGTTTGCTTGTTTGGTTGGTTTTTGTTTGTTTGTTTGTTCTGTTTGTCATCAGTTGTGCCTTCTGCTCTCTTGAAGAAAGAACTATTCAAAAGCGAGAGGATTTAGGGAAAATATTTACCCTCATATATGACAGCTAAGAGTTTACATGCCTGAAGCAATTTCAACAAAAATCCTTGTAAGTCTATAGTGACATTGTCACCAGCTCTATATATAAATTATTCTCTTGATGAACAACACTATACAAACAACTGCAGCAGTCATACCTTTTCTATAGACTTCTGAATTATTCAACCACTTACTCTTGTATGAAAAAGACAACATTGAGAAATATTCTTGGGTTCAATATTTAGATTAAATCCAAAGGCATCTACATGTATCTACTCCAAATCAGTTGGAAAGAAATGAAAGGACAGCACTATGGCACAAAAAGGCTTTCAATGCTCTGAGTTAAAAAACTGAAACAGCTTGGGGGATCTCCTCCCCTCGCTGGGGGAACTGTGTTGTGTTCATCAACCTAGTTATAATTTGACAAAAGATTATAGACAGAGTGATGATACCCTCCGGTGATTTGATTTGAAGAAATGGGTAACAAAATGTTTCAGAAATATTTTTCCATAAAAATAGCTATTTCTACAGCAAATGTACATAAATTTTGACATCCAAATAGACACACAGGAGAGATTCTGATTTCAGTGACACTGCTGTAAACTCAAAAGTATTCAATCTCAAGAGAATTATTCCAGATTATAGCAATGAAATGGAGATCAGAACACAGCCTCCTCTTAGAGCTTTCTCATGCCTTTTGTGAATTACACACAAAAATTACCTTTTACTAATGCAGCAGAAGGAAAACTGGCGACTGTTGTGGCATTTCCTAATAACCTCAGAAGTTAAAATCTTATGAGGATAGAAGGATTTGGGTTTAATTTGATCACATTTCATCCATATCAAATGTAACCAAAAAGAGTGTTTCTTCCTCATAAAATTTAAGAATATTTTAATGCTGTGCAAAGCCAACACCATGGGAGAGCGAAATACAAAAAACTGTACAGATTTTAAAAAAGTATTTAAAATCTACATTCAAAATATCTACAAATTAAAAAAAAAAAACCAACATTTTACATGTCCCGGCCTGCTATGTATTCATACCTCCACTATCACTATCTCCCTGACTTTTCTAGATGGAGCAACTAGGAAACTGACGATCTTTATATGCTACAGCCTATTCTTTGGGTTTTGTTAGGTTTTTTTTTCCAATTCGGAGAACACTCTCATAATTTCTTATACTTGTATACAACTAAAAGAGACTCCTAGCTCTGTTGATGGCATATTGCTCTCATAATTTATTGCCCTGGTAAAACACAGTGTATCTGTAAGAGGAAAAAACATCACTGTTACCATGCACATTGACTCAACTGCAATCAAAGAGTTAATATAGAAAAGCCTTCCCTAGTTGTTCAAGAACATAGACACTGCAAGACAAAGGGAGAGACCAAACAAATTACAAGAAAAGACGAGGGCATTGAGAAAGCAACTACATATGTTCTAGCCATTGAGGAAAAGAAAGTTAGGATACTAACATGCAGCATAAAAACTGAAGTCTGTTTTTCTAAACAATATAAAATGGCTTCAGCTAACATATCTCAGGTATAGAGATTATGATATGATATGAAACTACATAAAAATTACTCATTGAAAGTTGAATTCTTGTATGAATTGGCATTTATGAACTAATTAGAAGTTTGAAACAACTGAATCATATAAAGAGAAATTTTATTCATTCATTTTCTTCCATATTCTTGTTGCAGTTTTGAAAGAATATGTCAATACTAACATTAAAAAAAATTAAATTCTAAGCAGGAAGTTGTGTTGATGAGGGCATACACTAATCTCAAAAAAGGTATGGCTACTCCAACTAGCCTACATAGACAACTGGAAAATTTAGTGGAAATGAAGAATAATGACAGAAAACAGTAGAGAGTTTTTGGCCAAACCTCAAAAGTAGTGACAATGAGGAAGAGACAAGGTATCAGACAAAAGGAATCAATGTCCTAACCCTACTATTCATACAGACTTATGTGAATGACTGGGGTATGGGTCAGGATAAACACACAGAACTTTCTGAAGGACTGCATCTGGACATTTGCATTCAGCAATTCTCAGGAATTAATAATCTCAAGATTAATGGAAAATTAATACACTGAAAAATACAGATTCACAAAAACAGAAAAGCTGATGAAACAGGTCATTCCTACCTTGCAACCAGCCCTACAGATTTAACAAAGCTTTCAACAAAGCTTTAACAAAGCATGTACTTTGAAAAGTGCTGCAGGTTACACCTGGACCAGATATTTTGTTTTCAAAGATTCAGAGAATGGGTCAGGTTGGAAGGTACCACAGTGGGTCATCTGGTCCAACGTCCCTGTTAAGCAGGGTCATCCCTGAGCACATTGCACAGAATTGTGTCCAGATGATTCTCAAATATTTCCAGCAAGTGACAATCTGCAACCTCTCAGGACCTGTTCAGTGCTCAGTCACCAACACAGTAAAGAAGTTCTTCCTCATATTCAGGTGGAAGTTCCCCTGCATCAATTTCTACCTGTTGCCTCCTGTCCTATTGATTGGCACCACCCAGCAGAGCCTGGCTTCATCCTCCTGACACCCTCCCTTCAGATACTTGCAGGCAATTGATGAGGTCCCCTCTCGGTCGTCTCTATAGTTTTGCTGCTATAGTAGCTATTAATATGCAAATGTCCTTTTTTTTCTGGACGCAGTCAAATTATTGCTGCAAAATTTGAGAGAGGTATTCTTATTTAGCCTAGATGATACACATGACAACATGCCAGAAAGTCTCCATGTAAGGCATATGCACAGCAGGAAGGTAGTTTCAAAATTAGAGGTCCAGAAGGACGAAGGTCCAGAGGTGTCAAAAGCAAGTGGAAGAAGAATCAGGAACAGAGAAAAATATCTCCAACATAGTCTCAGATGACTCAGAAAAAAAAGTCCATCCTTTTCAGATTCAGGGAACATAGGAAAGAAGAAGGAATATTTGCAAGTAAGTTTCCTTCATTATATTATGTTTTATGACAAGTAATTTCTATGAATGACTAAATAAAATCATCTTCCTCTATATTTTGTTTACTCCAAATGAAAGTTCTTAGTTTCCCTCTCCTCATTAATTCCCAACAAGCTATTATTATATAAGGCACACTTATTTATTAATATAAAAACTAAAAATAACTCCACTCTTATTTGATGTGTTCAGCTCCAATATGCTAACCGAAAGATTAAGTGGTAGAATAATTTCAATTTTCCAATTAAACATCAGAAAAATTATTTTGTTGTAAAAAGATACAAAACACACACAAAACCTGCTTCCCACTTTAAGAGACTTTACGTTATTTTTTGCTCCTTGTTGTTCTCCGACTCAAACAACTAGTCTTCAAAAGGTTAAAAGTTTCACTGTACTAGCATTTACAGTATGATCTTGAGGTTAATGGAAACCCTCAGTCTGAGCTGAATAGCCTGTCAGTCATGAATTCAATCTTTTAGTCACATAGCTCCTCTATCCCAAAACATTTTAAGAACATTTAAAATTATTTGGTGATTTCTAAGTGAATCCCTTGATGAACCATCTCAGTCCCATTTCTAGCACTGAAAGACACATCCCATTCTTATCTACGATAAAAGATTCATGTCTTAAGGACCATACTCAAACTTGTGCTAATTAAAGACAAACATTAAAATCTGTCAAACTATAACTTTTATAAAATATTTTGAGTGAGAGTTAATCTTTTAAATGTTGCAGCATTTCAGAACTAGCATATACCTCCCTCAACTTTGAAAATTCTCTCTTTGAGATTATATTTCTTAAAAATTAAAATCAGTTTTGGTCTTTGGTATAATTTGAACTAGAATTTAAAATACTATCCTGTATTTCACTTTAAATGAAGACTGAATAAATATTCCCAAGAATGAAAGTCTGCCTTCAGGGATGGTATCAAAGTAAAACAGACTTCTGCATTCTTCCACACTCATACTATGAAATTCCACTGAGAAATGGCTATTCCCTAAACAGGATGCTGCAGAAGCGCATTATTCATTCTCCAGTCTTAATTACCAAAATTACTAAAACCACTTCGAGTTGTTTTAATAAAAAACTTTACAGATTTCTGCATGTGCTTCACACTAAAGTCCATATTCATGTCAATGACATATGTGACCCCCTAAAGAATGAAAAATTAACACTTAACAAGTTGCTTTCTCAATTTAAATATTTCATTTGTTATGATCATTTAATGAGGCCAAAGAAAACATAACAGCTGCAAAGTCACCAGGTAGACATAATTGGATTTCAAATATTACAGTGATTAAGTACAAGGGGAAAACAATGCTGTGAACCAGAAAGCTGGATTTCTTTTGAGCTACATGCAGCTGCCCTGTGGAAGAACATGTCTACCTGAAATGCTTCTTGGATTTTTATTTGTCATTGGGTTTACTCTACAAAATTTAATACATAAAAGTCACCCAAATTACAGTAGTTGAACTTCAGAATTTGGAGCCTAAATATTATCTTCCTTGAAAGCAAGGAATTTTGTTTTTAAGAGCAGGGTAACAACATTTCATATTACTGTATAGTTTTGAAGCACTGATCTCTTTCAGTATTTTATTTTTAAATGACCCCTAATTAATTCAATACTATTTTATGCATGCAAAGGCATTAGTTCTAACTGCTCATGTAGAAACGAATATTTAATCTGTTAAGGTAGAAAGCACTTCAGGATAATGTTTTCATACTATTTACTTTAGCTTACCTTAACACTACCAACTACTGCTTCCTACAAAAACTAACAAAAACCAGAAAAACTATCAGAATTTTCTGGAAGGTAATTATAGCTGAAATTAGTAATAATTTTAACACATCAAGTAAAAATGAAAAAAATGGCAAACAGAAGAATATTACCAGAGGAATAACTATTGCTGTCATCATCTTTCTACAGCTCAATTTTCTTCTCTATTTCACTTAATTTCACACTTCTCCTACCCAAGATGGAAGCCCTGCTCTACAATATAGATATTAGATGACTTTTTCCTAAATTTTACAGGAAAAGGCTACAAGCATAGTCAGTACTTTTTTCTACAAGAACACAGTTATTTTGTTCTCACAAATCTCAGCTAAACAAGCAGCATTCACAGTTGTTTTCCTACCACTGGAAAATAAAAGGTAGGTGAGGGATGATGAACTTGTGTGCTGGGGTCACCAACATGTAGGAACAATAAAAGTTTAAGTATCAAAGGCAAAAAGTACAACAGTTTTAAACGCTATTTGGAAAATTTGTCTAATTACTTCTGATTGTAAAATTTATTTTTGTTTGTGCATTACCATCAACAGTGAATCAAATATGCTACAATGGAAAAGGAAACATATACTCTCACAAACCCCCCTGAGTCACATCTCTCAAACTAAGCCAAACAAAAGCTGAAAACCTGCTCTCTAGGTAGCATAATCTCCTCCAGACTGGGTGCATCCTTTAGTAACACACTACACACAGTGTAGCTGAGACTTCTGGCTGGCAAATCTGAGTTTGTATTTTATTAAAAGAAAAAAACTAGTTATAAGAATGAGAAAATTGCTCAGAAGTGGTGCTCTTCTGCACAAAAAAATCCCAGCCATTTCTTTTTCTTTTTTTAAGTATTCAGAACCAGTTTCACTGGATGAATCTTTACACAAATTAAAATCCTGACAGGTAAAAGCAGGTACTTTGTTAGATTACTTCTAGGTACAGGCAGATGCATCTACTCCCACAGTGGCTCAGCAGGTGTTTTTCAGCAGCTGGTGCCCTTTACTGGTTTGCCTTTGTAAGCGCTCCCATCAGATTTTCAACCATTTCAGAAGCAGCACTACACAATATACACACACTTGGCAGCTGTGTAGAACATGAAACAGGCTTAACATTCAAATCAGATGCAATCAATTTTATCTCATGTTAATATTAAAAAGTCCATTTCCCTATTCATATTTACTACTGGCACGAAAAGGAGCAACCTAAACAACTGTAAGAAAATATAACTCTTACAAGACAGTATCTACTAAATATTTTAAAGCATTTTTTGCTTAGTATATTTTACACAGACATACTAGCTTAAAGAACAGACTAAAAGAAATTAAGTTCTCTATATTCACCAGTACAGATGTCGCTATTAGACTTTGACCTATATTATGAATTAATTGTTCTTCTCTTTTAACTTCTCTGCCCAAGAAGAGATAACTCAAGATTGTACAGAGCT
Source organism: Origma solitaria (assembly GCA_013397895.1). Taxonomy (NCBI): domain Eukaryota; kingdom Metazoa; phylum Chordata; class Aves; order Passeriformes; family Acanthizidae; genus Origma; species Origma solitaria. Next base: position 1,949,788 of record VZRL01000412.1, on the reverse strand, counting down.
CTTTTCAATAAAAAAGGTTGTACATAACCAGTATTTAGAATGAACAAAATCTCTCCAAATGAGAAGATCTGTTAACGTTTCAATTACAACCTTACTAACAAAAGATTTTAAAATGTTATTTTATATTCATAAGAATTTTTTCTTGCTTTATCTGCACTTATTAGAGGGATTTGCCTCATGTCATTAATATCAAGCCCTTGAAAATAAAAATATACATAGAAACACAGCCCAGACTGACACAAAGAGGATATTTACCAGTTTTTCATAGCATCCTTGCCACTCTCAACATCTCCAGTGTCTTAAATGTGGTTTGTTCATGCAACACAACCATCAAACTTAGAAGATGTTAAAAGGGTCTTATTATGAGTATGTAAATAAATAAGCTAACACCAAAAATACGTAAATCTATAATGTATTTGTTGGGACAAAAGGGTTCAAACCAGAAAATTTGGCAAGGAGGTAAGTTTTGTTCAAAGTGACCTTGCAGCTGGGACTGCTAAGAATGTCAGTGTGTGAAAACTCCATTTATTATGTCCCAGTGTTACTCATCCTCTGCTTGTTTTGAGAAGTATTCTGAGAAGAATTCCTGTGTCATGATAACACACTCACAGGCATGCTTGAGCCTCCTGCTGGGAGAGAGATCATAAAGGCACAGTCTCGTGATAAACTGCAAATGTGCAAAGTCCTTTGATATATCAGGCCTGATAGTGGGGCCACTACCATCCCCTTCCCCCTCTGCCCACTAGGATGAGCTAAGTCTAAGGGAGCCTGCATCCCTGTGTGGCTCTGCCTGCTGGGGATGAGCTAAGTCTAAGGGAGTCTCTGTCTCTGTGTGGCTCTGCCACCTGGACTTGCTGGCGAGGTATTGAAATAAATTTATTCCTTGCAAGGCAGCTGTGGTTTGGTGGTCACCTGTATGTGTTGATTCACGCGGTGTTATACAACATACTATAGCCTAACAGCACTGAAAAACGGATTTTTAAAGAAAAAAGATAAATGCCTTGATAATCTTAAAAAGATTAAAAGCACAAGACTACGAAAGGTCTTGAACTAAACTCCACATGAGACTAGGACAAGCGCAACTGAAAGAACAAACGATCAGATCTTGTTTTAAGCACTAGATTTTAAGACACTACAAGGTAGGTAAGGGCATTATATTACAGCTGAAAAGCAAGGAGGAGCCTATTGATCAAAAAGAAAATATAGTCTTTCATTAAAAAGTAATCTGAAAAATTTGAGTAGATGAGCTAAGACAACACATGCTGCAAAGGAAACCTTCATTCAGTCTGATTCTAAAAGGATCCAACTTACCCAGTGTCAAACCAAAGAAAATAAACCTCCCGTCAGTCTACTAAAAGACAGGTTTATGGCAGAGGTAGAGAGGGAATACTATTTTGGAATAAGAAAAAAATTACACTGCAAACTACTGTGCTGGTTGCTTTTTTAAATCATGGACATACTATGCAATCTGGAAAGACTTGAGGGTGCAAGTGGTTATCTATCAATTTCTCCAATAATCCTGGTACACCAAAATTTTAAGAAAGTATCTACAGTAATTCCCCATTCTTAGGGGACAATAATAAAAGCCTGTTTTCATTATACTTTTCTGGTTAAAATCCTTCCAATATGTATAGACTGTTTTTAAATGGTCACATTACAATGATTTAATCTACAGCATCATTGCAAATACAGGCTTACATCTGATCAATTATACAATGCTTAGCTCCAAAACTCATGTGAGATGTGATGTATTTGCTTCCTTTACCTTCATTCCTCCCCACCATAAAAGAGGTGCACTGTGGTATTACTTCCACAATGGTGGATAGACACCCACTGTTCCAGTAAGTGCAGGCTGCTGCTCAGTGAAAGCTGCTTTTTGCTCTTCATAGAATCTGACACAAGAACATGCTTCAGTTCTCATCTACCTCAAATTATTCATCATCATCCCATACATCTGTTTTAGAGACAGAGATTGGCTTGACTACCTTCTTTGCATACAGATCTTTCTTAAAAATAAAATAGTAGAAATCTGGCAAGCTGAGGGAGGCAAAGAGAAAGACATATAAAATAGCAGTCTATTTCAAGCCTCTGTTACTTTAATAATCAACTCTGCATTAAGAGGGAATATATATATATATATATACACACAGCCCACATACATGTTGTATATATGTGTCCTATATATATATAAACATCGTTTATAAAGATATTTTTAACTATCTAAAATGTATATATTACTGTCTTTTTAAAGTCTATGATAATCTTGGACTGAGATTGGATAAGACAAAGATCCAGACAAGTCACACCAGCCTAACACACAGATGATTCAGAGAAAATAGTTTCAATTTCTCATTCTGTGTTAAGAGATAGGTCCTCTCAAAGACTGTAATAGTATCAAACCCCTTTTCGGTGAGTCAAAAATCAAAGGCTTCGAATTCTAAGGGTAAATCACAATCCTTACTGATAAGTACCACTGAATTTCAAAATATTATTTTTAAAGAATAAATGTAAAAATTATAAGACTATTCAATTTCTTTTTGTCTTTTACTATCACTACTTTAAAAGAGAAAATCGTTATGCTCAGTCTACCTCTTTCGAGATAGTTCCTTCCTTTCTTGTTTCAGCACTAGCTTAAGTTCTTATTCTGATATTCTAGGAAACCTGCTTTATATATTTTGATACAGACTTCAGAGATGCAAAAACACTCTCCTATTAGGAGAAAGTAGATATAGGTGGAACTATGTTTGGAACAATAATCTCAAATTACTGGACAAAATTATCCATCTGTAAAGTATTTCTTAATCACCTATTTATTCCTTTATATCTACCTACTTCATTATTAATCTTCTCTGTTGGTGTTTTCAACTTCTCAAACTCCTGGTTATTGGAGGGTGGTCATAACTGCTGATCCTCCCAGCCGGTGCTCCGAAGAACTCTGTCTCACTGGAGCTGGGACATGCCATGTTAAATCCAAGACTTTCACATTTCATTATGGAATTAATTCAAAGTTGTACTATAACATTCAAAAAGCCTTGCCATCCCTGCAGTGTACCTGTATTTCAAATACCATATCATATCTATTTGACATTACCATATCAGGTTTCTTTTTCTCTAAATTATTTAGATATGTTTTTTGTTTTAAAGGTGTTACCCAAAATAAATAAGGTTAGTAATCTGGCACGCATTAAAATCAGTGATCCTATTGAACAAAAATCACCATCTCACTGGCAAAGGAATATTAGAATAATAGAAAGGTTTTATGAATCCAGAAAAATGTTATGGTACCATTTCTAGTATTAAAGGCTATATCAATAAAGTGAGATTTTTTTCAAAATATATTTTTATTTATCATAAGGGGAAGATGGTACTCCATTGCTAAAAGAAAAAAGAACTTCTTAGCATCCAGAAAATCATATAGTCAGACCTATTTGCAGGGTAAGCTGCAGTCACGTGAGGTACATGTTTAAAAATACATTTAATGAATTATATTCAAGTACAGCAACTGTCTTTCAAACGGGACTTAGTAGCCAGCTCAGTAGACCACATTTGCATTTCTACAACATGAGATTACAGGTAAATTTAAAAATCAGAATACCACTTTACAGCTTGCACATCGTAGCAACAGATCTTTTTGATGAAGAGTTAATAAACGATTTCTAATAAGAAACGATTTTCTTAATGGAAAATACGACAATTTTATACAAAATGGACAATAAACTGCTGGCTTGGCATGAAGCATGTACTTTTGCTTGCTTTTAGTCAAAGCAATAATATTTATTCCTAGAGCTTAAAGAAAGAATGCCTAAAAGCTTCATTTAAGGGTAAATGAAATAATCAAACAATTTGACGCAGAAATTTTACATATTGCATCTGGAATTCTAAAATAATGTCAGAATACCATTAACTCACATATTGAAGAAAAATAAGCCAGAATTTTTAGGCTTTAAGATTGTCATGAATGTTGAATCTTAACTCCAACATTTTTGTTCATCTGTTCACCTGTTCACATATTCAGACTTCTTTGGACAACCCCCCCTGAAATATGAAGCCAGACTGCAATCCCTAATATAAACTACCATTAAAGCAATTGTACCTTAACCTACCTGGTTTTCCTTGTCTTAAGTTGAGACTAATGATTACAGAACTTGTAAACTTTCCTCAGAGCAATTTCTGAGTATAATTCACTGGATAAATGACAAGACTTCAATAAAATGAAAAATATGTTTTTAAATTATTCCATATGGTCCAACCATCAATTGCTGTTTGGAAAAAATGCAACTGAAATATGCACTAAGATCAGCTTTAGAATTAATGATCCAATATTCTAGATGTGAAAAATGTAATTTATCCAAAAACATGCATACTTCTATTCAGTAGACTTACCTTGTACAATTCTAAAAACAAGAAAACATTACAGGAAAAGAGAGAATATTGATTTTGCAATAATTCCTTCACATAATGCAGAGAGAAAAGAAATACCTTTCTTATTTAGACCATTAAGCAGTGCTAGTAAAAGGAAATGGAAAAAACATGAAAAAAAAGAAATAAATCCTAACCTGAACACCTATTTTAGGTAAAAAGCTAAAGTAATTTTTCAGCATCAGCAATTTGTTAGATAAAACCTGTTTTCACAATCTTGAAGAGTAACTTTCCCTGACCTGAGTTTATAACTCTAAAGGTACATTTATTTGGCAAAAAGTGTGGCACAAAACCACCTTAATAATAAATACAAAAAATATATTTCATTAATGGTCAAGCTGCATGTCAACTGAGCAAAGATAATAAATTTAAGCTTGCGCTTACCCCATTTTTAAAATTCTCATTATTGAAACAACCTAGTTGGCATGTCACTTTTACAAATAGCAGAATCATAATACTTCAGGTTAAGCTGGTGCGGCCGATCAGCTACTTATGAACCACCTATGCCTGAACTGTGCTAAAACCACTGCTCTCCAAAAAATAATAAACAGATATCTGCCGAGGGGATTGGGGCTGGGATTTGTTGCCTTGCAGTAAGGTAAGGACCCTTTGCAACTCCTTCCATGGGACACAGTGCACCCTTCTATAACCGAACACCAGCGACATTCCTGAGCAGCAGCACAGCTCCCTCTGTGCCACCAGCTCCTGCTCCCAACTCAACACGGGCAGGAAATAAAGAATATGAGACGACACAGGTGGAGTGAGGCTGTTGGAGAGGTGAAGAAGCAGCTCAGATCATAATGGAGAAAGGTAGGAGTGACAAAGCAGAAAAAGGAACAACACAGAAAGCAGGAGAGTGCTAAAGCCAGCTGTTTATGACATGCTATGGTATGTTAATATGGCTGCTAAATTGAACAAGGTTGGTTACTCCTGATCTCATATTTGCAGTGCATAATGGGATTAGGTAGGAATGGTAGCTACAAAAATTTGGATCTTTGTCAGTTCATATGAGTTTCATCTTAGCATCTGTGTTTTCAGGCAGTGATTTCACTAACCATGAAGATATAAACTCTTCAGGAAAGCTCTGACCCTTTTCAAGAAGACCCTAACTAAACTAAACACTTACTTTGAAAATACCAGCCATAAGATTTCAGATAATATAGTACTAAAACTAGCTTAAACATGTTATTTCTTCACTCTGGAGTATAGTGGCAGACGCATCCTGGCTATATTGCCAATCATATAAATAAGAACCCTGTGTTAATATCTGTACTGGTTTAAGGCATTGCTGCTGCCTTTGGTGTTGGCTTGTAGAGGTTTTGTCATTTTGCCTTATACTTCTGCATAAGAAACTATTTCAAAAGGAAGCATATACATGTTTAAAATGTGGTTAGTATGTGGCTTGTTAGTATTAGTGTCTAGAGGAATACATTTCTCTCATCTCTTCTCAACCTGTGTTTACAGGAAATAAGAAAATCTAAATATTAAGTAATACTTTAAAATATATAAAATGCAAGATTACGACAAACTTATATGATGCAGAGCTTTAACTTTTGGCCAACTGCTCAAAATATAAATGAACTCCTTATGAACTCAGTTCTGACCTTAGGAGTTTTGAAGATGAAATGTAACGGTGTATTCTGCAATATACGTTAGTTACACAGTCAAATACTCCCCCCAAACTGCTGACAATGTGATCAAAATCACATAGCTCATGAGAAACGTATAGAGAGCTCTTAAAATTATTTTTGTGCAAATGAAAACATATAGACCAAAAAGAAAAGGAAGAAGAATATTTATAATTTTTAATACCATTGGGTTTTTTCCATAGAATAGCACGTGCTTAGAGTGCTCAATACATAATACTCAAAACCCCAGCAACAATAAATGGCTTGGTTGTTCTGTCCTTTTTTTTCCCTGTGGATTATGGGTTGCATGTATATTGACTTGTTAAACAGACTGAGTATCTTAATCGCTCTCTCGAGACTAACTCAATGTTTTGCATCAAAACCCTATCACTAATGGCACTTCATCGTAGTCAACAGCAGCAGAATTGTCAACCTGCTCATGATGCCTTTAGAAGTTCCTAAACATGAACTATATAGAGTTATGTTTACTGTCATCTCTACTCCCTGCCCACCTACTCAAATTTTAGATAATCCTGCTAACATATCCATACAGAGATACAACAGAGCTATTTTATGAGCACCTATACATGCCAGGGAAACGTGCTAGCTGAAAAACTCTTGTTTATATTGACAGAAAATCCTCATCCTCTCTAAACTGACTCCAGTTAATTGGAAAAAATTTGAAACACCAACCAAAGTGTTTCTGAGCATAGAGATTTAAAATAGCCATGCAGAGAAAGCAAACAAAAAACCATTTTGCCCTAACCAAGATACGTACATCTTGATTAGGTATGTCTTAACATACGCACTGGCAATTCCAGCCTCTTTTAGCTCATTGATAAAAAAGTTCTATTCAACAAATTTCAAATCTCTGAGTCTCACTAGTGGAATCAGGAAGCTGACAAGTCCTGCTGCTGAACAAACTTCATAAATTTGTCACCTATTCTTGCAAATCGATACTAAACTTGGAGGCAGGAATTACATACATGTGTGTTCAAACATTCAAAACTGTATTTGCTGTTGACAGTCCTATTTGATCTCAAGAAATAAGAATCATATCAAAGAGTAAAGTTCTGAAGAAGATTGTTTCTATTTCAAAATTTCACTGTGAAACTGAAAAGCAGACCTCTTGATGATACACAATCGACAAAGGAGAATTACTAAATTTGAATAACTGATGCATTTTTAACATTAATTTTAAACATTATATGTGTAAAAATCTGCAAACTATTCATTTTAGATTGGTATTTTTCTGTCTGAACCATATTTTTTCTGAAACCATTTATTGCCGATTGAAATATTGGTACTTCTTGCAAAAAAATTTACAGACTAGTAGGTAGTATTTAGCTTAGGAAAAAGACATTTTATTGCAAAAAGCTGTCATGCTGAATATTGTCATATAAAATGACAATAGCTGCAGTGGCTGTATTTTTCTATCTGGTTAAGCTGTCAGTCAATTCATACACACATCATTAGGTACCGTCACATAAGAAGAAAAGAATAGATTGAGATTCTAAAATTAAGCTGTCTTCTGTTTTGAAAGAGTTAAATCTTTACGTAAGAAAATCTTTACTCAGAATCCCGATAAAGTGCTCTCGGTATATTCTCATATCCTGCTTTCTTATGGAGAAAAAGGTGGAAAAAATTTATCCATGTTATATGCTGCAGAACTAAGAAACATAAAACCTTCTTCATATGTACACAGAGATTGCTCTTTATGTCTCTGTTCAAATCAATACCAAATCTTCCATTTTTCAATAGATATGACATATACAACGAGGAGTAAAAAGGTGCATGTGATGGAGTACTGCAAGTTCTAGGCTGAAAATAACTAACAAGAAATTTAGTTTTCTTACCTCAGCTTTCCCACCACTTTAAATCAGTAAAAGTTAAAATGCTAACATTTGTTTTATCTGCATTTTTCCTCTCTACTCTTTACTTTCTATCATCAGAGCACATTTTGAGATGACTCTGCACCCCATATGGTCTATAACACCGTATTCAACACCCCTGAACTGCATCAGACTGTAAGACTAGAGCCGAACACTGCTGTGCTGTCAGAAGCCAACCTGTACAGGTCAAGATACAAAAGCTCAGGCTCACTTCTCCCTGTGATCTTCAGAAGAGAACAGAATCGCCGTAATACTTTCATTTCATTTTAGTGATTCAGATCACAGCTCAAAACCATAAATAACTGAAAATGTAATGCCAAAGGAATTGAGAACTGCAACTCATGAACAAGTAGTTCAGATCAGGAATTTCTTGCATCTGAGTCAACATGAAAGGGATTATATCACTGAACTATGTTCCCCAATAAATATTCTCCAGCTTACTAGTGATGAAATCAACTGGCTGCATTTACCTATCACATATCACTGGAAAAAACTGGTAATATTTCCAGTTAAATTTTGGTAAAACAAAGTAAAAACTAATTTAATGTCTTTGAAGTGGTATACTCACCTCATCTAAGTCTTTAATATAAACAATTTTCTCTTCAATACCAATAGCCATTGGTTCACTATGGGGGATCTTCACTTCTTCATACATTTTATTGTTTTCTCTCTGAACTGACTCTGGTAAGAGCACCTAAAAAAGAATTACAGGAAAATTAATTAAAAGTATGAAAACAGAAAGTGTCCTTATGTATAGCTCACTTTGAACAATGCTTTATCACTTTCCTTCAAAAAATTAATCCAAACCAAAAGTAAATCTCTCATTCATTTTATAGATAGCACTGAACACCCCAAATGGAAAATAATCTGTTTTGCTACTCAGAAAATGGTCCCCAAACCCCCAAAAAGATAACTCTGTTTTATTAAATTTCAGAATCCATTAGGTCTAGAATTTCATAAAGCATTTATTTTGTTAAAGTCAATTCAGAGGTATCCAAAAGACAGCAAAAATATTATTTTAAGAATTTAAGTGACCCTAGAAATCAAAGCAAATACATTAGTTGAGAATGAGATTATTTCTTCCAGAGTCAAAATAAAAATAGAATATATCAAAGTGTTTAAAAACCTCTGCAAAGAACACTGCTTCATACATTGGATTCTGAGAAGGAGGGGACTAAGGAAACAAAGGGAACCCTGCTGCACATTACTCATTGGGAAAGACATACTGTCCAAAAAGGGTCATGCACCAAACACATACCTTTGCACCCCCAATGAATGCCGATGTTTTCATAGCTTCAGCTCGGGAGTCATAGACATGTGGATAATGAATTTTTTCAAAGCTCATCTCTCTCTGTCTACTTAGGACTGGCATGCTTCGAGCATTCAGAAGTGCTAGTTCTCTGTGAGCAGAAAAACACCTGCAGTAATTCTGCCCATTTGAGGCTGCCATCACAAAAACTGAGCATGGTATATTAAAGTCAGAGCAAGAGTTGTGGAAATTAAAGAAAAAAATTTTACAGTGTTATCTGCTGGCACCAGTTAGACCAAATCCCTATAACACGCTGTTTAGATAAAATTCAGAAGTGCAATTCAGTAAGTGCAAGGCTTTCCTAAAAGCAGTTTTGACTCCTTTTAAGCAATACAGCAACATGATTTCACAGTTAGATACCATTCTCACTATATTTTTCTCAACACAAAATACAACAGCTTATTTGCTCCTTATCCTCTCCCTCCTCTACTCCTCCCACTACCTTCTAGCTGACAACTTGGAAAATAGTACCCATTAATCTTGAGAGAAAAAAAGAAAGATAGTTCTGATAGATTTAGTACAGATTTCATAAATCCTAAGCAAGTAGTGTGCGTACAAGAACTAAGAAAGATAGCCTACCCCACTAATCTGCAATTCCAGCCCACACAGATGAGATCAAGAAGATTCTCATTAAGCGAATCACTGCTTTCTTTCCTGAAAATTAGGTTTTCATATTAAAAAAAATTCTACGCTTGTAATAAAATGTGACTTGAAGTCAGAATCACCTAATCACCAAAGCAAACTAAAAGAAAATAAACAGTTATGATATGGTGAAGTAGCAATTACAACAGAAGCATTTCTCAACTTTTGGGATTTATTACCTTTGCATCCGCAGCTCTTTGGGATCAAAGCACATTTGTCCTTCTCCAGAAACTTCTCCATCTTCCCCAGCTTGTTTTTCTTTTCTGGCATTTCGTTTTTCTTCCCGACGATATTGTTTCATTAACAACTTTTCTTGTTCAGACTGAATTGTAACTTGACAACCATAATTTGGCTTAGCATTTTCTCCTATATATTTCTTGCACTGTTCTGCAATATAAAAACAGGCATACATCTCCATAAGTATTGGATTCCATCTTTTCCCCCCAGTTTTGTTACAAAGGTTTGGGTTTTGATGTTTGGTCAGGATTTCATGCTTGTTTTGGGGGCTTTGCATGTGCATGTGTGAGTGTATCATCATGTGTTTAAAAATAGCTGAGCTTTTAGTAGACTGGGCAACACTTGGCCTCAAGATATCTAAAAGTACCACCAGGTCATGTACCAAAGGCAGGACATTTAAAACAAAAAACACTTCTTCATCTCAAAGCAAGGGGATGGACTAGCAGCACAAGGAAGGGCATTTTTTCTTTTCTCTATTTATGATAACTTCATTAACAGTGGAAATGCCACTTTGCCTCTTATTGCTGCTCTTAACATACATTCACTGATAAGCAGGATGGCATGAAAAGAGATTAAACGGGGTGATTTTTTTAAACAGCCTCCTCACGTAACAATTAGTGTATATATACTAGATAACATGATTGCATTGAAAGCATACTCACAATGCAATTTCCCTAAACAAGTGAGAAAATCTATCCTACTCTATATAACCACAAGGACTCCTTCCTTTTATGTCGATAAGCAGCAGGATTGAATCAAGAAGAATCAGAACCACAGAACAATTACAGTTAACAATAAATCTAGGGGAGCAGGGAACCCAGTCACATTCATTTTTCTGAGACCAATACTGGCCAAAACCAAAGACACAACCAAGTCTTTTATATACAACAGGCTGGGAGCGATTTATTTTGTTTTCATTTAAACAATATTGGTGGTTTTAAACGTAATTTTTCAAAATTCTGCAAACAGATTATTAGTTTATGCAGGTTTGACTGAATATTAAATACTTAACTTAGTTATGTTTCATATGTACTTCTGCAGCCAAACTCTGAAGCGAAAAGCTTGAAAACCTTTTTTCATCAAATAAACCCACTTGACTGACATTTCAAACAATTTGTGCTGCTTAGTTTTCACCTACAGCAACAGTGAAACTCCTACATCTCACAGCATGCATACTGGATAAGGCAACAGTAACTTGTTAAATAGCACTGAAAAAATTCTAATAAACTGTCAAAATGTCCACATTAATACCACCATGTCTGTAGCTTTAACTCTCTTTTATTAAAAGGGGACAACAATGGATACAATTTCCTGACTAAATTTAATTCAGAATGAATACGCCAGGGCAAAAAAATGTTACTTGATTTGTCTGATAAGCACAACAGTCACCTTTACTGCTGCGGAAGTAAATTACATAAAAATAGTCAAATAATACAGCACGGTACAAAAATGCAGTACATGCACAGTTTCTTGACTTGTGCTTATTTTTTAAAGGCATGAATTACTCAAAACTGACTAAATTTCTGCAGACAGAAATTATTCCCTTTCCCAAATGAAATTTTAGAAAGATAAGACTTCAATCCCCGTTAGCAGTACCATTTTGATCAACTTAAAAGGATAAAAAGCTGTATCAAAATTAATAGACTGAACTCAGGGCAGAGCATCTTCAATCACAGAGAAGATACCCAAATATCACTGACTTCTTTATCACAGTGAAAGAAGGGTTCTCATCAGTGAAAAAAGCATACAGCCAGTTATGCTTTTCTATTGTCTGAAAAGCATAACATTGAAAATATTCTTCCATGTTCTAGCAGAAATTAGTGTGATAGATTATACTGATGGCATAATGAACAATAATTTCATAAAAGCTTCCAAAATACTACTTTTGCTAAGTGAGAAGAAAATATTCCTGTAACTAAAATCATAGGGGGAAAATATAATAGTTCCATTTCTATTGAACATATTTTTAGATTTTTTATTATTTGATTACCTAAGAAGGGAAAACGATCAGGACAAAAAACCTTGTTATATAGCAAAACATTCCACTTTGAAATCACAAACAGGTAAACCTAACAGTTGTTTTGGTGAGTTTAGACTGACCGTTAGCACAGTAAGAGATGGATTTCTAAATACTTGCTTATATAACCTTCATTGAAGACAAACATTAAAAATGAGTCATTTACATTTTAAAATTATTGTGAAGACACTAGCTCTATTCACATTTTTCTAACTCCATATACTGTGAACATGCAATTGACTGGTGCTACATCCATATAAGATTTACCTCAAGTCACAACCCACATACTATCGGATTTATTTTTGTCAGAGAAGAAAGTAATAAGACTTGTTTCAAAACAGCAATCTATTAAACATATTTTAAAATAATTACTCGGTGCAGGCAAATGAACTTCTGAAAGCAAAAATCACAGTACAAAACCTGAACCCTTTTTTTCTCCCTCTCACTTATTCATGCTTAAGCTTGACTTTATTATTTACAGAAGTGGCTGTTACTGTGCTTTTCTTCCCCAAGGCCTACATTAGACAATAGCACAAAGTAGAGAGGAAGCACAAAAGCAAATGAGGAATAATAGAAGATCAGATTATTTTCTGAGCAATCCATTAAAACAGGAAAAATGCAACTGTTAATACATTCAAAATTTGCACATGCCCATAGGCAGTTGAAGAGTAAATAAATATATGCAATCTGAACTTGTTTCTTCTGTATAATCAGACGACCATTTCTTTGTTTAAGCCAGAAATACATTCCCCTCTTGTCTCCTGGCATTTTTTTTTGCTTGCCTTTTAAATACACATGGACAATACTACAATTTGAAATATAACTGAACAGTTAGAAAACTACTTTTTAATCTCACTTGGAACAAAAATTTTGTAGTCACTTACCTTGCAGAGCCTGGAACCTGTTATCATTTGTACAAGTCAAAGATCTTTCCAGAATCAGAGATCTGTTCTGTAGTAGTTTCTCTATGAGTTCAAAACCTTCAGGGCCTAGCAGTTCAAATAACTAAAAAGAAAATAAAGTCAAAAGTCATTATCCAAAAGTACGCAAATTTATAAACAGGACTGCAATATTTCCATCCTCGGCAACATTGTATCTATTGACAATGACAAATATTCAACAAATTAATGAATTTCAACTCCTAGTAATTCAACCCAAAGGGTATAATTTCTAATACCAGGTTCTCTATTACAAAAAGGGAGAATTACAGAAAGTTTTCAGCTCGAAATATTTAAAGATCTGTGAATTTTATCTATTAAGTAAAACTCAGTTTCTCTTGGACATTCTTGTATAAAATTTAACTCCTCAAGACTAAACTTTACATGTCTTTATGGCTTTTTACATATGCTGCAAATTTATTTCTCCATAATCTATGCAGATGAAACAAGAGGACCAATGTTTTCTCATGAAAGTCAGATAAGTAGGAAGTTATTCCCTTTACAGTCAACACGAGATGTAGCCTATTGCATTTTCATAGTCATGTCCTACAAAAAAAAACTGAACATCACAGAGGAGGAGTACAGCAGGAATATGAAGAAACAGTTAAGGTGACACTAGTACTGACTTCAGCCTATAATACTTGTACATATAATCCTGTGTGTAATTCAAACACACCATGCAAGCGATGGCCCAATGATTTTCTCACTCAAATGATTCTCTTCTAGCAAGTTAGATAAACACAGTTCCCTATTTAAAATTCCATTTTCCACATAATATTGGGGTTTAATGGAAAAAAACCCACCCAAAACATTAAAAGCACTTTCATCTCCATCTCATCTATAATTATTTTGTCAAAAATCAAAGCATTACAGTAAGCAGTAAGTTAGTCAAAACCCATTCTTGATTTTTAATACTGCTCAAAACAATTTTTCTCCATTTTTTTCCATTTCCAAAAAGGGAAAAGGGTAGTTTCTCCTCAGTGCTTTTTGAATTTGCTCCTAACATTATTAATATAACTTCAGGAATCAGGTAAGAATACAAGATATAACGTACTTTGATGTGATGTTCTATGAAAGAGTAAGACTTTGGCACTGTAGGATTCAAGTATTTCTGTTCTAACTAGAAAAGGAGTAGGAGCGCTCCTACTACCCTGTATTTAATTTGCCAACTCCTTAACAAAGAATTTTTCTGTGGCTCTCTATGACTACCGCCCTCTGGGAACACCTTGAAGTAACTTTATGTTGCCTCTTCATATAGTTGCAAAATTCTGAACAGTGCCAATGGCATCAGATCAATGATCCCTTTTTTTTTCAGGCCAATCTCTACTTCATAATACAAGCTGTCATTTAAAAATAAGGGAGGGGGAGAAAAAAGTGTTACTCCTGGCCATCAGGGGTTTCTGGGAAAACATAAGGTTTGTGCAAATTAGTACAGTCATGGTGCAGTTTGCAGAGACCATGAACTAACAGCTGAAATGTATGAAGTCTTGTATTTCTTTGATTAGAGTAACCAGTGATGGCAAACTGGAGGAGCAGTCTCCAAAAATAAAAAAAGTAAAATAAGCAAATATACGAAATGTGGCCAAATAGAAATTTCCCAAAATTAACAAACTACAACAATACAGAACAGGGAATGGCTGGTTAGACATCAATTCTGCTGTCAGGGATCTCAAGCTATGACGGATTGCCCTTTATCCAGCCTTTACTAGCACTGATAATTAATTCTTCTATTTTGCATAGCTATTTACTATAACTTTATGGCCACATATTAAAAAGCTGTAAGATTACCTTGTTTTTACATTTCAAAAGAAAGTGGCAATTTAGTACTGGGAATTTTGAGTAGGTATTTTCCAGGGGCAAATGCTTAAGGCAGGGAAGGAAAATAATCACAAAAGCAACAAGAAAAGAAGTGTATTTGAAACAGCTTAATTGTATAAGGAACTGAACACAAACTTGTCTCAACTTTGCTAATGATTCGTTGACATATTTGTGGAATACCAGCAACACAGGGAATTTAAATTCTTTCAATTCAACCAGATCTGGGCTCAAACACTAATTTCTCATCAAGGCAGCAGACACAAGTAACACATTCAGACTTACCCTGTTGCTCCCCCAAAACTCCCAAACTCAAAATAAACCCATACTACCACTCAATCACCATCAGAAGACAAATAACACACTAGCCCTAAAACATCCAATATAGATCTCTATCTCTGCACAGGACTCCAAAGCCTCTCTCTCACTTGAAGCCATTAAGAACAATCTAGAAAAGCATCCATCAAAAAAGATGGGGTTTGTTGGGGAAATAGATAACACTATTTTTTTGAATGAGATTATATTTTTCCCCTCCTGTTTTCTCACTAAACCATCCGTATCAAAACTACTTCCCCCAATTAGAACAGCAGAACCCCACAAAGAAGCAGCAATGCTACACAATGCATTCTACTTCATGGTCAGAGATTATGAAGCAAAAACAGTATCACTCCATCCCCAGTGAGCCAGGGGCTCAATGGAAGAGCGCCAAGGTGAAATTGCACATCCAGCTCTCCAGACATCCAAGCAGTCAGAGAGAGCCAAACCGATACATGACAGACTGCAGCACCTGGGTGGTGAAAGTCACTCCATTTTGCCTTCTTGATGGGTGCACAGACATTCATTGCTGCCAGTTTGAGAACTTTCATTGTCACCTAATTAATCTTGCTGCTGTCTGAAGATGAAGGAGGCTTTCAGGACATTTTAAACAGCTAAAACAAACTAAGCTCATTGCTCAAGAATGAGGGGGAAAAGCAAAAGAATACAGAAGACCAGAAGCAATGACCTGCTCTTATGGACAAGATGTCTCCCACACTCACCAGAAATCTGCCAGAGCTCATGGGTGGAAAACAACCATTGAGAGTTAAACTAAGACAAATAGAAGTACTGAGAGATGGAGATAAGTTACAGAGAAAGATCTGTCACCACCTACCACTGATGGCAGGAATAATGACAAAGCTAGAAAAAGTTTGCAAAGACTAGAAATAACTAAACTTGAGGACTTGCAAGACCAAAATATTATTAACATTCATATTCGTTTGTACTGTAGGAGTAATCCATTGCTTCCTAATTAAGGTATTAATAACGATCACAGAATGCTGCTGTTTCAAAGCAAAACTCTTAGCATTTTTTGAGACTTATGAAAACATGTTCATGCAGGAGGCTTATTACTAATAATGAGAAAGGGTAATGAGAAATAAAATAAGCCTTTAAAAGCACCTTCCCCCCCACCCCTCTCTCCTTCCCAGCTCTATCCCCAGTGGTGCAGGGAGACAAAGAATGGAGGTTATGGTCAGTTCATCAACCATGGTTTCTACCACTGCTCAGGAAGAGGAGTCCTTCCCCTGCTGCACCATGGGGTCCCTCCCACGGGAGACAGCTCTCCATGAACTTCTCCAAAGTGAATCCATCTCACGGGCAACAGTCCCCCTCAAACTTCTGCAATGTGGGTCACTCTTCCATGGAGTGCAGTCCTTCAAGGACAGGCTGCTCCAGCATGGGTTCCCCACAGGGTCACAAGTTCTACCATGAAATGTGCTCTAGCATGGGCTTCTCTCTCCATGGATCTGCAGGTCCCTACCAGGAGCCAATTGTATGATAACTTTTTGTCTTCTTAAATACATAATCACAGAAGTATTATCACCATTTCTAACTGGCCCAGCCTTGATCAGTGGCACGTCTGTCTTTGGAGCTGCCAGGGATTGGCTCTGCTGGACATTGGAGAAGCTTCCAGCAGCCTCTCACAGAAGCCACCCCTGTAGCACGCTCACTACCAAAGCTTGGCCATACAAACCTACTCAATTAGGGTAGGTTGCTAGCATTTCAGTATGTTACTATATATTCTGTCCTGAAAAATCAGCACCCAAGATCCTGAGAGCAGGCAAAGGGATCTGATGAATGTTCATAGCTGACTTTCTATTAAGTTATAATGAGATAAACTAGACAGTGGTCAACAGATGGAGAGGCCAACAGAGGAGAGATTGTGTGTCAATCATCAGTTTCTTGAATCCCAGCCAAATTATTATGCTTCTTGAAGTCAGTGACAGATTGTGCCCAAAAGGCAACCCTGACTGCCTTTACTAACAAAGGTCCCACTTGACTTTAGCTACTAATCCATAACCATAAAAACATAGATGAGTGAGATACATGGTCACTCATATTTGTTTGAATGATTTTTACATTTCATTTTATGTGCCTAATATCTGGAAGAAAGCGTACTGAGTAATCAACATAGGAACAAAAGGACAAGATGTATCATATTACATTAGAAAGGTGAGGCAAGGTCCCCACACAAATATTTTCTCCTGAATTATATGCTAGTTCAATGGAAAAGGCAAGGAGGCAGACAGCAGTCTTGCATATAGACAGCAGTCTATCTGCCAGAGCAGTTACCAGAAAGAAGTTGAACCCCAATGAGACACATGACATAGCAATTTTTTTCAAGCAAGGCTCAGCCATAAAAGAGTATATCTTTATGTGCAAGACTGGGACAAGATTTTACTTTGAATGTTAAATAGCTACTATTCTATTTTCAATTCTATAAAGCATAATTTACAAGGAGCTTTGGAGGTCCTTAAATACGAGGCACAGAACTATGAGTAATACTTTGACATCATAAACTATCTGTCATCACAAGGCCATTTTCTTGATTTCTATATCTTCCTTGAGGTGGGAAAGGAAGAAAATATTTTGTATTATAAGTGCACACAAAACAGACTATGAACAGTCCTTGTATGCTGCTTGAGTCCTAGTACTGCTCTACAGCAATTAATGCAACAGAACCCAAATTCAGCCAACCAGTGGTTTTCCTCTGTATCTTTTTACTTCCATAACCTAACAGCTGGTCTTGGTCACAGAGCCCCACCTACACAATTAATTGCTAGACCTGCATTTTGCAGCTTGTTTGCAGATGATATTGCTTTACAAGGCACAGTTTTCAGACAGCTGTGGAAGAATCATCACCATAGCATGATGTCAAGTTTCTTCTGTCCTAGCACCCCTGAAGTAACTAAAATGACTACAGGCTTATTGCAAAAGCTGTCTGGATATAGTACCTAGTAAACTGCTTACAAAGATTCAGTAACAAAAACAAAGACATTGAAGACAGAGGTTTTTTAAATATGAAAAATTCAACACCAGCTTCATGGATATAATATATATGCTGATTGCTAATTACTACTGTTCTGAAAAGTAAGAAGCTATCACCACCTCTAACTACTACAGATTAGAGAAGAACACTTGGTTTAAAAACAAATCTCAGATGTTTCTTTCCCTGTTTCTTACAGGTTGATTAAAATGAGACAAGCCAGATAAAGCATGATTTCTTACCACTGTTACTAATAACAGGTATTAGGTGTATGAGAAAGTAATTCAGCTCTCAGATCCACTTCTTTTAAAGCCTGGCTTTTTTTGAATGAAACACCCATTACATTAAGTCCATCTATATAGAAATGATCTTCCAACCCTACAAACCACCTAGGAGATTCAGCAGAGTTTAAGCAAGCTCAGCTGAACTGCGCTCCTCTCACAACAAACAAAAAGTAACCAGACACTTCAAGCCCTCTTAAGTTGTTGATAACCTATGTGTATGCACAATGCTTTTCTGATGGCTATTCCTCGATGCAGGGGCTGGAGGACTCACGTATTGCAATCTCACTGATCACAGGGATCAGATAAGGCAGAACAAGCAAACATTCTAAGGGAACAAGGAGCTCCTGGCTGTCAGGCAGCCTCCAGAGGAATCAAACACCAGCTTCAAGAGGATGAATGGGAGGTTGCTACTTCTTATCAGAGAGATCTTAAAGGTCTGTCTGTGAATTAGTTAGCTCTGAATTTTTATATTTTACTATCAGCTGGCAATTAAAAGAAAATAATTAACTAAATAAAAATGTAGAAATAGGCAGATTTTTAAAAAAACCACCAAAATTCTAGGAATTCCCCCAACAAAAACTTTGAATTTTACCTATAAGATAGAAGAATTCTGAGTAAGAAAGCTCATGGAAAAGTTTTCATATCCCATTGTCTTTGGGAAAGATATTTGCATAAAAGTAATGAAGTCGTAACAAATTCTTACTCAACATGTAACTTTTGTTTACTTTTCTCATTACTGCATTTGCAGTACAACAAAAATTGCTGTAATCTTGTCTTCAGTATGGGACATATTTTTAGTCCAGGAGTACGAGTACAATAAAGACATGGCCAATTACTCTTTTACTCTTTTTAATATTATCTCTCTTCAGCATATTGGGATATGCTCTATGTATTTCTGTATCCACAGATGACTATACAATTTTACTCCAACTACACACTAGGAAAAATATAAGAACCACATCAAGGAAAACCCCAAAAATAGTATTAAAACACGAAAACAAATGTCTTAGAAGACTCAGACTACAGGTAAAAGGCTTCTTTTAAATCAAATTGAAATCTATAGTCAAAACACTGAAATTTATCAGTTACAGGAAGAAAAAACTGTTTTTCTTATAACAAGACTTAAAAAAACAGATTGAAAGTGTATGCAAATATTGCTCAATAGGCCTAAACCTATTTATTTTACTCTCAGTTTCGATTACAGATAATTATTTACTATTTGTCTTATAATAAAAAAACAGTGAAATCTGTCACAGTATAATTCAAATTTGATTAAAATCTTCCTCCAGCTCCTTGTGCAAATCCATCCTAAAACTGCCTACCATATCTGAAGAAGAGACAAGCACAAAATCACAAATCTTAGCAAATTTTCTCTATATTTTTACATGAAAATAAATAGACTGGAGACATCATCACCACTGTCATCAATGTTTAAACAGCAACTAATTAGAAATTTAGACAGATGTACTTATTTTGAAAATTTCAAATACATAGCTACAAGACAACTTCCACCAGCTTATTTAGCCTGAAGACTTCAGCAATTAGAAATTATGTCAAACAGCAACTACAAACAGCAGACTACTGACTTGCCTTATGAAAAGGAAGCCCTGAAGAGAAATTTAAATGCAGAAAAACCTCACTATAATATGATTCCTTAAACTAGTATTTATCTTCAGAAGTATTCTGGGATCAGCTGCTAATGATTTTTGACATTAAAAAAAGTCCTGAAACTAGATTATCACTGCACTTACAACTTTTCTTATCTGTAGATATGAAGGCAAGGAATTCCAACTTTACCCAGCAGAAAACATATATTTATAGAAATAATTTCTGTATCAGAATTTTTTTTTTAAGGGATGAGGATTTAAGAAACTTATAAAATTGCAGTGGTTGGCACAGAATTCTATTCTGCAAAAGACAAAAACCTGCAGGTTTTCTCAAAAGACAGCAATTCCCAAACCAGCCCATTTCAGGAGGAGGGCTTGGCTGAGTGTGGATCTGCTATCCCAACGTGTACTGACAGAGTAAAATAAAATACCAGCAAGCCAAGGAGTTTGTTTATGTTGCTTTACAGAGGCAAATAAGGAAGAGTAGCAAGGGACTCCAACACTGGAAGCTAGTTTTATTCCAATTAGGATGGTCAAATCAGAATTTTAATATCCTCTGCTGGACCCAGCAGGGATCCCCAGGGCAATGGGCTATGACCACCAACCCCAGGCTGTGAACTCCAGCACCTGGAGTGGGTGCACATACACACGAGTGGGTGAGAAGAAAACAAGGCAAGCTTTGGCCTGAAACAGCCTTATATATTGTTTTAGGAATATTCAGGGGAAAAAAAAAAGGGCTTCAGCAGAGGGAAGATTATTTTTAATAATCTTATTTTTAATATGCTTTCCAAAAAACCAGGCCTACCATATCACTGCGTGTTTAGCAGTGTGTGAACTAACAAGTGTTAAGCCTCTCCAGTAACTTCCAGTTTTGACAGCAAGACAGAAGTGTTCAGGGCCGGTAGTGGAGATGGATTTGAATGACTGCTCTTTGTGCCTCCTGCCCTTATTCCCTGGGAGGCTGCAGCAGGAGCACAGAGGCACTGGCACGCACCAGTGAGCACCAGCACAGCACCAGCACAAGCTCCCACTCACACAGCGAAGCTGCAGCACTCACGCTGTGGCAGACACGGCATAACAGGATCCAGGCAACACTGAGCCCTGCAGGAAACCTGGCCCTGCCACTTCCACAGCTAAGGCAGCTGTGGGCTTGCGATTTCTTTGTGGGTATTCCCTTCCCACCTTCCATAAAATGATTTGGAGGAAAGAAATTTTGTGAAAGTGAAGTTAATAAGAGAGCCTTAATGTTGCTGGTGCTGTCTGACTGCATTTCTTGCAGAACTCATGTTTCCTTGCATCTCCATGTGGATGTGAGAAGAATTCAGCATCAAAGAAAATAAAAAGGGAAAAGTTCCATCAGCTACAGACTGGCTTTCTCTAAGATCTCATTAAGTTTAATAATATATTTAAACCGATTCAAAAGGTATCATTAATAGATCAAGCCTCATTCCAGCTCAAAGATGCAACACGCTTTCTCTCAGTACAAAACTGAAGTAAAGAGTTGACAGGAAAGAGGAAAAGTTTCTGACAGGAAGGACAGTGAACAGCTCTCAGCACCAGGATTAAGCCTACCATCTCTTGGCTCTCTCTGTGGCTCTTTCATCATTTCTTAAGTTCTATCCCTAAATACCAGCACTCAAATGTCATTCGACTGGGTTTCTTATGAAGGAAGACAGCATGGTTCTGTTTTCACAAAGACAAAGTTTCCTGTTGTCTGTGGGGTTTCAACAGTCCTTGGACAACAACAAAGCTGTATACTTCTGGATTTGAAAAAAAAAGCCCACAACTAAAAGAGGCAAAAAATGTATCAAAAATAAGGATTATTTTCTCTACATGAAAGGGGAGCAGATAAGCTCTATGGTCAAGAATAATGAGACCCAAGCTTTGCATTATCTGAGTATAAAACTCTTGGTAATTTTAATAAAATTACAAAGAAAATATGAGCTTGAAAAAGCCAGTCTCATGCTAAGTTATATGCTTTGATGATAAGATAAAGATAAAACACCACAGGGGTGAGCCACATATGCCTGTACTTTCCCTAAATGGATACTGCTTTTATGAACTAGGCAATGGTGAATAAGCTTTGTGATATGTTAATTTGTTAGGGCTAGGAAATCATTATACTGAACAAAGGGAAGTGCCACTTTGACGCTTAAAACCAAACACGTTTTATGAGACAAGTTACTTTGACATCTAAATATCATATGTCATGCGAGGGTACACACACACTAAACTAAAAGCTAATGTCATAATTTCATGGTACATTAAGAAAAATGAAGATTAAGGTACATCAATATATTATCACATGTGAAGTTTTCATGTGGTGTTGCATATACATAGCAATGAACATTTAAATTAGCTGGTTTTAAGTCAAAATAAATGTTAAATTGTAGCTTTTAGAACTGTTCTCTCAAAGGACCTACAAGGGCTACTCCACTTCCTTTTTGATTTCAACTAAGAAATAATTCTAAGAACAGCTTGAATTTTCTACTATGTATCAATTCCTGTAGTAAACTTGTGTGTGAATAATTATTAAGAAACAAACCTAATAAATTAACTATTAGTAAACAGTTACATGAAAGCAATACAATTGTAAAAGAAATTTAGTCTGACCTCAGGAATGCTCCTTGACAAAAATCTTCTAAATTGTCCCAAGACAAAAGAGAAGCCACATTGCTTTCAAAGAGGTTTGGAGATGAAATTTTAGATGACTTCAGGAAGAACATAGGCAAATAATGACAGAATAGCAAATATAAAAATTTTTTTTAAAAAAATTGCCTTGGCTATGAGCACTTCCTCTTCTTCATTACGTTTCAGATACTTAAAAAACTACTACATATTGCTCTTCCATGTTTTCTAATACGCCTCTTACCTCTGATACCTAAGCTAGAGATTAATAAATTCTGTAAACGTTCAGACAAGGATCCTAGGTAAGTTTCCTAAACTTATAGCTAACTGCAGTCATGGGTAGATTAGTAACAACCACTATTAGGGCTGGCTGAAGAGTTCTCCAGAAGCAAATGATGAACATTTCTGAAAGTCAGTGAAGTACTTACATTTCTTTCCAAAAATAAGATATTGATAACTTTTGAAGTGCCTTATATAATTTTCTGATAACATTTTAACTACCACTTCAGACTTTGTTCAATACTGCAAAAACAAGGTGCCCAGTGAACAGTGGTTCAATAATAATGAAAAAATAGTATCAGCAGCAGAAAGCATGTAACAGATACAGGGATATATCAATAAAACCTGTGAAAATTTCCATTACTAAAGAGCACTAGTAGTCTAGCCATGGCCTACATAAAACTGGCTATTGAATATTTATTGAAATAGTACCAGTCAACTTCTGATTCTCAGTGGCTGCTTAAAGCCCTTACAGGCAACTGAAGAGCCATGTCCAAATGGAGCAATTAGGTATCTTACAGCATCCTGAAGAACATTTCACAAGTACACAACTGCTCTGTGTTTAAGAGTTCTGAGAGTTGATTCTCATGCACCTTTTTTTGGTTACTGCAAAAGTTGTGCTAGAACTGGAAACCAACTTCCCTGGAACCTGAAAGTTAACTGAAACTCTTGGTGAGATTGTTCCTTGCTAAGATGAACAGATAATATTCACTAAATGTTTGTTTTATGTTGCCAGTCTATTGCTCCCTCCCTCCGAGTGCCTTTTCCTGCAAGCTACAGTCCACTGACGCACTCCTCCCACACAAAATATGTTTGTATTACTGCTACTTCTTCACATCAAACCAGACTGGCAATTATTTTTTCATATTTCATTTCCTCAGTTTTCCATGCTTTATTTCACATGCTACCTTCTATATGATGGACCTCCTGCGAACCCTTTTCCAATTATTTCAGCACATTCTATATACAGTAATGATGAAGTCGCCTTCTCAAACTGCTTTCTCTATCAACAGGCATTCTATTAACACATTCTCCACTTCAGATCAACTAAAAAATATAGTTGCAATACTGAAAGTATCTGGCAGTGCTTACAATGAAGACCTTTAAAGTCTTTATAATGGGATATAAACATACAGATGTTGATGTCTTTAAAATATGTTCAGTCACGATCAAATTGTGGCTTTTGGGGACTTTTAATGTAAATATCTACATAGCTGGATGAATATTTTTATGTTTTCAGCATCTACTTTTTTTTAAAGAATGCCAACTTAAGTAGCATGTCAAGTTATTTATTTTGATTACTCACGAGCTAGGAGAGTCAGTAGACTACTCATTGTATAATTCCACTTGCAAATTCCACTCAGCTCATTTCCACAGTTTTGTTTTGTTCACTAATTAACTTAACATGAATATGGAAAGGTTTAATGATGACTTCCACATGAAATAATCAAGTACCACAATTCTTTGTCATTCTTACAGGTAGCATCCACAAATCTAATCTTTACAAACTCAGGCCTTTAATAAACATGGCTGAGTAATACAAGATAGTAATAAATAACTATCTATACAATATGTGGCATTCATACTATATTTAACAGAACTAATAGTACAAGCAATATAAGATGCTGAAGCACAGAATGCTTTTGTTGCATTTCTTCAGAGTTCATGCCCAGCTCTAGCACAGCATTAACATGCTAAGTTTAGAGGCCTAGAGAACTTCTGCAACATGACAGAAATATACACGTGAGACACTCAGTTTTGACATTAAATATCCAAGATTCTCCCTGTATTAATGCATAATTGAAAGCTGTTTCACAACATCTTTTATATATTCATAATAAATATGATAGCTCATTTAAAAAAACCACTCTAAATCCAGCTGTTTAGGCAAAGCCTTTATTACAGACTGCCCAAAATGTAATCTACTCTGCATTTTGAACAAAAGACTTGCTGTATGACTATTTTCTGTTCACACGAGTATTCAGTGTTTGTTAAATGATTTATGTAGTTTTTGTTACATCTGCTTGTATCAGTTTTTCAAGACTATTTTATTAACAGTGTACAATTCAGCGGATTAACTACTCTTTACTATTTTAACTAGTTTAACCAGTGAGTGTGTAACCAGATACCCAGTTCCTCTGTGGGAAAATCTCATAAAAATGCCACAGCGCAGTAACATCTTCTAAGTGGCAAAATTTTCCCAAGCAACATAGAAATACATGTTCGTGCAATCCTATTTTGTAACAGTATTATTTTGATGGCTGTGGGTGTAGAATACCAGCTGTATATGGTTAAGAAATCACCCCTGTAAAATAAGTTAAAACATAACCACATACTAGGACAAGTAGAAAAAAAAAACAACCTGTAGAAATCAAGGAAATAATCTCCAACTGATTTTAATGATGCTCATATTTTACCCCAGAGGTTTTGCCTTCACGCTTACACACAAATAATTATTATTTAAAAATATATTAAATCTTCCCATTTCTTACACTTTGGACAATCACATCAGCCACTTCAACACTTACTTCAGTTTCTGGCCAATTAAATTTTCTCATTCCCTAACAAACTGTACTGTTTACTTATGCCTCACTATGTAATGCTGTTTATTATATCTCCAAAGGTGCTTCCCACTAAATTTTCTAAAAATTATGCATTTAATCTACTTATATTGGCCTCATATTCTGCCAAATTGCATTTTGACATCAAAGTTGATTCTCTTCTCCTAATAGTGGCTTAATGAAAACTGAACAGGGAAAAGAGCAGCCTTGCGCTGGGGTCTCAGAGCACCTTTGGTTCTGCTTCAGATGAGCTAGAAAAGCTTCAGCTGGGAGTCCTATGCCTGAAGAGAAACGCAGCAGAAAAGCCAAGCTTTGGCTTTGACAGGGAACAGATAACCCTCTGGGAGCAATGAAGCATACACAATTACACTGATGTGCCGAGCTAGTGACAGGTAAAACTGAGTTTCCAATATCAGAGCATTTGGAGGAGCCGAGCCTTTGCAAAGTCCAACACTCGGCATTCTACAAAGCAGCAAGAAGCTGACACTTCAGGTCCTATTTTGCTTAAGAAAAGCAAAGTAAACATCTACTTTCACACCTGCACACTGCACTTTTCTGATGGTGAAGGTCAGCTTGTAACTAGGGAAATGGCTACGCAGATCCTGCAAACAAGCTCCACTTGCCCTCTGTGCCAAGCAACAGTATTAGCCAAACATTGAGTCAGAGCCAACTGCATTGTGCACAGACAGTGGAGCCTGTTTCTTTGAAAGCACTTCTGTTGGAGTCTTCACAGTATGTCAGATGAATGATCTCAAAACTAGCACCTGCAAAAAACACTTGTCTGCAAAAAAATGAAATGCCGAAGTACTTTTCACAGTCCATACTATAATGCGAGCTGTGAAGAGTTCAGAGGTCTTAATATAAATTACATATTCAGACTGCTCAGGGGATTGCTCTCAATACAGACCTGAGAATTATTAAACTAAATCCAGGTTTTGAAATGTATGCTCAGTATTTCTCAGGTCACCAGATTTTTTGATAGTAATAGATAGAACATAATAGTTTTTATGCATAAATGTTACACTAAAGTTCTGACTTCTCTGGAAAGCAATGAGCAAGATGTAAAGAGAGAACAGTGTCTGCAGTGCTTGCTTCTGACAAGCCTCCTAAGTCACTAGCAGGAAACAAAATCTACACACACTTTTCTAGCTTTATTCTAAAACAAAATGCTTGTGATGTTGTGCAAGGCTGTATAAGCTCTTCCATTCATTTACCTGAAGGAGTGAATAAATGTGCGCAGTCTGTAGGAATTAAAAAATTATTTTGAAGCTGGTTTGCATTATGAGCTCTGAAATACACTCTTTCTTATTGAACTGTATTTCAATGTCATTTCAGAGTCTTTCATTTGTCTTAGCTTACACATAGAAAAAAAATTTAAATGTTCACATAAATAATGTCAGGCTTTTAAGGGGTATTAGAAATATGGTCATGTGAATTAAGACTTTATGTAATTTTCTCTTATAAGAATAATGACCATTACAGATTCCTGTCCAATGCAGGAAACGAAATGACTGATTTTTCTGGACAACAAATGTCTGTTGTTTAGATAGATACTTAATTTAAGAGACCAATTTAACACATATGAAATTGAGGTCACTTTAAAACCTAATTGAGATTACTTGCTACAAGGACAGATACAAGGACTATTTATTTCCTGTATACCACAATTCATTAATTAAGTTACACATAAGGTTAAAATGTAAGTACTTAAGGAGGCACACTCCACTTACTTATTATGATATTCTACTAACAACAAACTTGTTACAAAACAGTAAGTTTTTAATTTAAACAAACCCAAACATGTTAAGGTAAGGGATTGATTTTTTGGTAAGAAATTCATCAGGGAAAATGAAGACTTAAATACAGAATTAGGAGTAACACAGAATTAGGAGTAAATATAACATAAGAATTTTTTCCAATTACCTCTGGTTTTTCATTTGAAGTGACAGAATAACAGAATGGCTGAGGTTAGAAGAAACCTCTGGAAATGATCTAGTCTCCCAGGTTGGAGATTCCACAACCACTTGAGCTAACTGCTCCTGTGTCTGACCATCCTTTGCAGTGACAAAAAAGTTTATGTTTACATGGAATATCCTGTAAACCAGCTTATGTTCACTTTCTCTAGTCCTGCCACTAAGTATCACCAAAAGAAGTCTGGTTCTATTTTCACCATGCCCTCTCCACCAGGTCTGATGAGACTCACAATACTTCCCTTCTCCAGGCTGAATAACCTCAGCATTTTCAGCCTCTTCTTGTATGTCAGATGCTCCAGTCCTGCATCATCCCATTGACCCTTTGCGGGCCTCAGTCCAGTATGCCCATACTGGACATTACTCTACACCTTTCAGATTTTATTTGTTCATCCTACTGCTCAAAGCAGAGCCAATAAAATGCATAAGAGTGTGATGTTAATTAAGAAAGACTAATATTTAAGTAGTAACTACAGATAGTTCTCATAGCTTTTGATCCCTGTTTGCTCTCCAATTTATAGGCAAACTGAACCAAGTACACCTCTCAATAAAATACTATTAATAATAAAGTGAAAAGATATGGGAATCCATATATTATCCAGGTTAAGAGGCAAGTACTGATCAAAGTCAATCTAGACACACCTTTTGTCATGATCATACTATCATGTGAAATGAAACATCAACACTTTTTTCATTAAAACTGTTTCACATTCAAGGTGTGTATGTGTATTGTTCAAATAAGAGGGGACAGCAGCAGATAAAGTAAGCAATGGTAATCTAAGTACATCTGGGGCTTTTTGAAAGGTAATCATCATAGGGGAACATGGTATTTACCCAGCCTTACAACACACACTTTTCCCTGCAAGCACTGTGAAACATCAAGTAGAGTCTTCCCCGCAAAACATCCAGCAAACATAACAGTGAACATTATGCCGGAAAATTTAAGGGGTCTTATCTCCTTTATCAACCTGTTGGGGAAGATGAAATAGGAAAGCCTTATAAATATTATTACCTGGCAAAAGATGCTGAGAATATGGAAACTATAAGCGAGATTGAAATGAAGACAAGCTTTGAGATACCAAACCCCAGTTACTAAATAACTGGAAAACAATGGTATGGCCACTGAAGGTGATCCAACCTTTTTGGTTAAACAATCCCCCTTTTTGATTAAACAATACTCTCTGCTTGTAGGCAGGTCCAAGGGTCAGAGCAGACCCTATCAACTTGGTAGAGGGTCCAAAAAGCAGTTTTTGTGGTTTAAAATATAACGTCATATGGTAATGCAATGACTCTCATAGGTTATATGTAAACGGTAAACGTTATAGGATTTGTAGCTTGTTCTAGATTGGTTAGTGAAAATTAGAATATTCAGCACAGAAGATGATTTATTGTAAATGACAACCACTGTATTCTATTCTATTCCGTATTCTGTATTCTATACTTCTCTTTTCTCCCTCTCTCTTACCTCTCTGACCTGCTTTGAGCTGTGTCTGGCAGCTCTTAGGAGGTCTCCTACCACCCACGCCCTTTCACAATAAACCTCATGCTCTAAGACCTGACTCCAGAGATCTCTCGTCTCCGTCCCGACCGTCTGAAGCAAACCACCAAACCCCACAGACGGCAATCCTACATCAACCCATCAGTTTTTAGAGTAAGATACTACTCAATATTTATATGCGTATCAGAAATTAATTCAGCAGTCAACATTCTAAAAAACCCCTAACAAAACAGACTTTCTGTTTTCTAAAAAAACACACATCTTTCTATAGTATATATGAGATATATGATAAAAAGCTTTCAGGGGGAGAAAAGGTGAACTGTACCTGAAGGATAATAACATTATTATCCATTGTCTGTTGAGCTATATAGTTTCCATTCTGATCAGAATTAACAACATTGACCAGTCCCAGTTTACTGTGAATGATGTGCCCTATGACTTGCAAGCAGCAGTGGAAAGCTGCTACTTCTATTGCCAAATCTGTCGACTATATTTTGGTTCAGATAGGAAGAATTTCTAAAAAAAAATCATTGCTGCAGGCTGAAGGATACACAGTTTAACGAAATACAATTCAGTTTTCAAGTATCAAGAAAATGCATTGAAATCCAAGTATCTTATTAAGTTCAACAAAGACAAGTATAGTCCAGGAGTGCAGCACAGGCTGGGATCTGTCCATCTGGGGAGCAGATCTGTAGAAGTGGAGCTGAGGGTCCTGCTGAACAACAAACTCAATGAGTGAAGAGTGTGCTGCTGCGGCAAAGAAGCCAAAGGGATGATGGGTTGCATCAACAAGGGCATCACCAGCACAGAAAATGAAGTAATTTTCTCACTCAGGGCTTGTCTGGAATACTGTATTGTTCAAGTTTGGTCCCTTCTATATAAAAAAGATGTGAGCAGGCTGGAGAAGGTCCAGAGAAAGGCCACAAAGATGATCCAAGGACTGGGAAGCCTGCCATGTGAGGAAAGGCTGAGAGAACTGGTTTGCACAGCCTTGAAAAACAAAGGCTTAGGGGAGACCTCATCACCATGTTCTAGCATTTAAAGGGTGCCTTGCAAAGAAAATGCAAGAATCCTATTTAGAAGGAGTCACATGGAAAGGACAGGGCAATAGGTACAAGTTAATGCTGGAAAGATGTTTATTGGACATAGAGGAAGATTTTTCATAATGAGAAAACTCAGTCATTGGAATAATCTTTCCAGAGATGTGGTGGATTCCCCAGCACTGGATGCTTTTAAGATTCAGGTGGGCAGGGTGCTGAGCCATCTCGTCTAGACCATGCCTTTGCCATGAAAGGTCGGACCAAATGATCCTTGAGATCCCTTCCAACCCAGTACTCTATGATTCTATTTATTAGCTCATATCCCTACATCAGGAAATAATTTTAGTGTATTTTCCTTTGAAAGTGTCCAGACATGTTTTCCATTTTGCTTTCCATGGACCAGCTGACTTCACTATCTAGATCCCTGACGGTAGTATAAATTTCCCATTTGAAAGTAAAATTTTGACTCTTTTCGAGTTACTAACAATACTTTAATTCAGTTAAATTTTAAAATTAAAATTAAAATTTTTCTATCATTAAAAAATTATTTTGGATATAAGGATAAAGCGGTTAAAGGGAAAAGAGCATGGATATAAAAATGATCGCATCTAAGGCAGGAACCAAATTCAGAGCTCACTGTAAACACAGCTTGAGTACAATGTAATCTTTCATAAATCTTCAGAAACTGACATGAAATTGTAGGCCAGAGATCACACACCCACAAGGGCAATAGCACTGGGGATAAAAGAAATATAAATATGATTGGAGATAAGTTAAAAGGACATATTTGGGAAAGAATCAGAAAGACATTCAGGTAACTGGCAAATGGCATACACACAGCATGGGCATACTCATTATACATCATTTGGTCTAACACTTTATTAATCTAGAAAATGAATAAATAGCAGTTGTCTCACATCTGGACTTCATTTAAAACATTGCAATTTTCCACATGAGGACTTGTTAAATTTGTGAAGACGAGCGTTAATAGAAGAATTAAAAGTTGGCAAGGAACTGCCTGAAGGGTAAATGAAAGGAAAGACAGTGTTTAAAAGGCATAGCATCATCTGGAAAAGAAGTTATAAGCACAGTTCTTTGATGCTCATTTTTAAACCTGCTTTGGAAAAAAAAAAAAAAAAAGGACAACCGTAGCACAGGAAAAGTGATCATAAAACCAGCCCTGAATAAAGTCAAAAAGCAGAAAACAAGTGTTCTTTTTAAACACCCAGGCAACAACACTCTAGAGCACTCTTCAGGGGAGAAGTTGAGACAAATTTTCCTACATTCTTTTGTTAATGAGTCTTCCTCAGTTTAAGATATTGTATCACTGACAGGAAAGATGCCTTCTAGATTCTGTGAAAGTTTAAAGAGATTTTGCTTTCCTTTCCTGTACTTTTCAAAAAGGCTGGTGGCAGACACAGAGGAGCTTCCTGCCAGTTCATTGAATTGACAAATTAGTTAAGCTCCCCTTGTTCTTGATCCCATGTGCATCTACAGGTTCAACCAACAAAGCATATTGGCAGACATTTGTGGTGGGATTAAGATAAGGAAATAGAAACAATGTAGATGAACTCATGTGGAGAAAAAAAAATCATTATCTTGCTACCAGTGACAAAAGCAACTAAAGAAAACTTACAAGCAGGAACCTGAGAGACAACAGGGCTCCATTTAGAAGAGACTGGGGAAAGCTGTCTAAAAGTCTGTTGCTACATGAAGCAATCAGAGGAATACAAACACCACACTGAAAAAAGAAAATCCTACTTAAGGAAACAACAAAATAATCTATGAACCTCCATTCTGAAATAAGTATGAAAAGAAGTCAATTTCAGTAATAAAGCAATAACCTTTTGGCTCTTATGATGAGTATATTACTAGTTTGAGCTAATAAGGAATACATACAGGAAGAAGTGCTGCCCAGCTCATGACCTCTTTTTCTTCATCATATAAAACCTATATTCCACAGCTTGTACTTTTCTGATTTCAGATCAACTTTGATTTTAAATGAATGTTTTTCACCCTTGAAGGAAGGACTAAGGACCTTCTAACTCCACATTGCTACCCTTTGGTCTCCTACGGTAGTTTTCACTACCCGACTATCCTCATTTGCCTATGACAACAAGGAAGAAAACATATCTTACAGTTTTGGTAGGAGTGATGAATACTGAATTATTTTTAGGAATGAAATAAAAAGCAATGTTTGTTTCACACCATAACAGTTTAAAATGCAGCTGGATTGCATTTACTGATAGAAGCCCTGGATACCACAGTATGTGTTTATGTTAACCCTTTAATGCAGAGAGCTGGAAACAGTCACAACTATAAAGCAGAAAAAAGAAGCCTACACAGTAAATGCCTTGTGTCTTATTATATAGGCAAATAAATGCATCAAATATAGAGATAAGCAAACATACGCCCTATTACATAATACTCAAACTACTGCTTACAATGTAATTTTCTTGAAACTGTTTTGCTGCTTCACATCTAAGCCTAGTGTTCTAGTCATTTATACAGCAGTTAAACTGATTTTGTCTGGGAAACACCATTTAATCTAATATGCCAAATGACATTAATATTCTTAATTTTATTCGGGCAAAGTTCTTTCCTTGACCCAAGATTAATAAAATGCACAATATTTCATAATGTATGCTGTATTAGTTTGATCTTAGCACAATTCTGACTGCATTTCCTGTTTTTCCTCTAGTTATTTTATCTCTATAGGAAGTATCTTCCTCTTTTGCTATGATAAAGGGATAATGTAACTCTGCCTTAGTGTAAAAACAGAGACAGGTATTTCCAAAATAAAATTCACAAAAGTTTTGTGGATAAACTATGACAAGAGAAGAAAGAGACATGTCCTCTAAGAATACCATGGTCTAACCAGTGGGACTAAACTCTTCCAACTTTTTGCTTGTTACCCTGGGAGGTGCTAGGTGGAAAAGCTACTAAAATACTCTCAGATGGCTCGGGCCTTCATTTATCATGTACTAGAAACTGAGGGCTCAAATGGAGGAATGCACTGCATACTAAATTTTAATCAAAACTAATAATAAAAAAACCACAACAGTTATTGGCCAAACTCTGTAGCTGGCTATTGGCTTTTTCTTCTTGTTTTTAAATAATGGTGCTGTTACTGCATCATTACCATCAACAGAATACATATGTTCATCAACAAAACCTGACACACTGTGAAAAGTGTGTGGCTGTCATTTAGCTTT
Source organism: Origma solitaria (assembly GCA_013397895.1). Classification (NCBI taxonomy): domain Eukaryota; kingdom Metazoa; phylum Chordata; class Aves; order Passeriformes; family Acanthizidae; genus Origma; species Origma solitaria. The sequence continues at coordinate 1,916,505 of VZRL01000412.1, read as the reverse complement.
ACTAGACTTCGTGTCCCCAATGAAAAACACATACCCTAAACACTTAGAAAATAAGTTATAACTCCCACATCACTTCAATCATAAGAATCAATTTTCCTCTAATTAAGAGTCACCAGTGATATGCCAGATAAACAAACTCTCCCAAAGGAAGAGTGGAATGTTCTTAAACAGTGAAAATAAAGAACAAAGTATTTCTTCTACCTCACCAACAACTTTAATCATAAACTACACACTGCTGGAGAAAGCAACTATTTTCAATTCCTTGTAGAGCTCATTAAGTAGATAAAAATCTAAACAGCATATATGTGTCTATATATACATTACAAAAAACCCCCAAACAGGATGCCACCCCAAAAATTTTCTAAACTGCTCATATTGTTGATGTGATCTGGTACCTCAGTAAAGTTTGCTTAAGGATCAAATGAAATTCTCTTACAAAAGTCCACTTGACAATATCCTCACCACAAGCATACTATTTTTTTGTTTAATAATAAGCAGACAATAGTATCTTCCTGTTTTAAAACAAAATGTGTTTTATAGATCTAGATTTTTATTAAGAAATAATTATTCTTTTGTACTAATATTTCATTTTGGTGGGTTTTTTTTTAAAAAAAAAATTTGTAGCTCACCGACACTTTAGCCTGTATTCATCCCACCAAGTAATGTAGGATATTCAGTATGCATGATCAATCAACTTGTTATACCATCTTACACAGCAAGCCTCTGACCTAGTTCTAGAAATGGGTTATCTTCAGGTTTAAAAGCACCATCTGCTCTTAATGATGGCACCAACGAAATTACTGTAATAAAAAAGAAAAAAAAAACCCAAACCCTAAGTGATAGTAAAATCCAAAGGCCAGAAGAAATTTTAAAGTCATGACTATGCCTACAGAGAGAACAATACAAATGCCAGATAGCTTTTAACAAAAGGTGATCAGGTTCAAATTTGTCGTACTCCCTCCTCAACCCCACATTGTGCAATGAACAATGAAATAAGACTGTTGCAAGGAAAGGCAAAAAGGAAGCCAAAATAATGAGAATGGGGAGATCTTTTCTTTCTTTTTATTTCTTTTTTTTTTACAAGGAGTTTTTAAAAATCCAAAATAAGATGCAGTTTTCTGATGCTTTAGGGAAGAAATCCTTTTCCTCTCCAGTGACGCTAACAAAAAGAACTACTCTTGCTAAGTCAATTTTCAGTTCAATGGCAAACAATTTTTTCATATTATCAAACTAAAACTTCTGTAAAGCTATCAAGTCAGAAATTTTGCCAAGAATTCTTTGTTCCAGGAACTAATGGAAAGGAAGTCTTTACTGGTGACCTACATAAAAACTGATAGCTTGAACTTTCTGCCAATTGATTTAGCAATCCATTATGATCATAAAGCTGCATAATAAAAATAATGTTATTTCTTCTTGCTTCAAGTGAAAGGTTTTGAGCATTTCCTTTAACATTTTACAAATGAAACTCAGGTATTAAGTAGGCATTATGCAGAAGTACAGAACTATTTCTGCATATCCTATAATGATTGGAAATGTCTTCAGTCACTGATCTAGAAAAACAAAATTGAAATCTTTATCTCTGTACAATTAATAAACTTCAGGTCCCTGCTTATCTTTCAATGCCAGCAACTGTTCCCGCTCCCTCACATTTTCTCTGCTCTCCTCATAACAAATCCAGCCACCCTCTTTCCTCATCGAAAGAAACAGACGTGATATGACAAAGTTCTAAAGTAGCACCACCTGCTCAGCCTTCCAGCAACACGAAGGCTCTGAAACTGGAGGCGAAACCTGTCCAAGAAAGTTAACTTCAGCTTGTCTTTGCAAGCTCCTCACACTTTTATACACAGCTTAAACTGGCTTCTGCTTAAAAAGACAGTATGGAGAAGCTGAGGAAATGGAAAAGAGAAATTTTAAAAAATACCATCCATTGCGGGGGAAAAGGATATTATTCATATAAAATTCATGATGTATCCTTCTTCTCCCTGGTAAATTATGATGCTGCTACGAGATTTTTCTCAAGACAGAGTTTTTTTAAAAACCATAGACAACAATTGGATAAAGTACATTGGCATAAACTAATAAAAATAGTATGAAATAATTGTATATTTCTGTAGTATTAAAATATATGCACCACGGTAAATGTGCTAGTGTACCTCATTTTGAAGTTCATCGGCACTTTTGGTAGAAGCAAGAATCTCATACAAAGTGCAGCAGAGGTCTTCTGTTGTTGGCCCTCCAGGGTTACTGCCCTGAGATTCCTTCAGGTACTTTCCAACTTCACACCATAAAAAAGAATCATCTACTTTTCCCAAAGACTTGAGATTAGATTTCTCATCACAGTAGTTCTGTAAGTGATTCAGCTGGTTATTCAGAAATTTATTATAATCTAAGCTTATATTTTTCTGGGCATCAGTCTCACCATTCACAGGCAGCTCTTCAGAGTGATCCAAATCATGCATGTCAAATGAAAACACTATATTTTTACCAAACAACACTCTGTTATCACCATTTTGCTCTTCAGCCATCTGTATGAGGGCTGTAAGCTGTTCTTCAGTGAAGTGAGAAGCAATCCGAGACGTGGCATTAAAAGCTGCAGTAGCAGATGATGAGGGAAATGGCCCAAACATCTGCTTGATCACCTTTGTCTCATCGTGGCCAACACATTCTTTCCCGTGAAATGTCTTAAAGAGAAAAACAGCTCCACTTTCAATTGCTTCTTGTCCATTTTCAGCTCCAACTGTTAACAAAACCAAATGTAACTTTATACACTTAGTATTAAGAGTGTTTCATTACCTATAACATAACTGTATTCAGTTTCTTGCTACAAGTCTCATCTGCAGAGGTATCAAAAGAAGACCATAACAAATAAGAATTGTTGCAAGGTACTGAATTATAAAAGATGCATGATAATAAAGCATCTGTCTTCATTATCTTTCTACATACTAAAAATTCATATTAAGAATTACCAATGACTTCTTATCTTTCTGAGCTAGAGAAAAAAAACTTGCTAGAGGCCTTAAACTCACAACTGTATATTTATAAGCTCTTTAACGTTAACAAATTTCCACTTTGTCTCACTATTCATTCACTGCCTAATCTGAATATTCATAACAGAATAAATATACAGAACTCAGCTGGGAATTACTGAATTCTTGTAGTAATTCCCAGTGGAATTACTTCAGAGTGTATGTTAAGTTAGAAAAATTGCTCAAAATCTTAAAGCAAATAAATGTATGAATTTAGATTACTATCTACAAAATACAATGTTATGCAAATAATATATTATTAGATAAAAACATGAATGTATTTCTTACACAACTATTCACAAAGTTACTCGAAGAAATCATAAGGAAAAGTCCATATGATGAACCAGCATATAACTACTAAACAAAATTTTAAAAGTCATCAAGCATAAACTAAACAAACTTTTTTTACTTGTAACTTGATTCAACTTAGGTTAGGTTTAACAACAGAAAAAGCAAGGGGTTTCTTCACCACAATGTAATATGAAAGAGAAAAAAACCTAGCATAAGCAGATGGAACAAGGCTGAGTAGCTAGAAACGTGACATATAAATGGAGGTGGCTACAAACTCAGTATTTAGCTTGAATTTTCCTGTGGTGCACTTTGAAAAGCTGAAATGTTCAAGGACAGGACTGGAGGTGATATTAACAAGATAATTAGATACCTACATATGGAAGATACATGACATAAAGATACACACATTTACAATATATATGGAAATATGTCTCAGAGGAAGAAGATGGTTCAGCTCCTCCCTTTTAGCGTTAGCTATATAGGAATCACAGCCCCCTCCCACCCCCCCATCTAAAAACTTGTCGTTTGTCTGCATGAAGTTCACTCTTATATTCCTAACATACAAACACATATCATTATTTAAAGTCACTTGTGTCAGAAGTACAGATTACTAAACTAAGAGAGCAACTGAAGGATTTGAGAAAAAGCTCTAGATATACTACGTGCTATTTCTCCTTTATTACCGACATCTCCTATTTGTGAAAGCATCTCTTGAGAAAATACTAACCTCTCAACAAAATGAGCCAGACAAGAAGGCAAGAGAAGCACTACCAGAAGCTACTCTTTTTCGTCTTCTGTTATGTTTGCCATCCAACATTTTAGTCCAGTATTTCTTGTGATTAAACTATACACAGTGGATATTTAAAACAGCTTTCTCAATCAATATCTATTATCAATACAGACTGCACCTTCTCCTACTAACTTTATGGACTGACAGCACAAACTCAATGCCCATCTTGCATGACTTTCCCTCAAGCCTTGTGTGTTGCAAGTGCCAGCTGAAATCTGTGCACTGAAGGAGAGGCACCTGCTTCAGGGCAGAGAGGGGGCCCATCCCAGAGGTCTGTCTCTGAAAGACAGCAGCCACATGCTTAAATTCCAGCTCGAAGAGGTTAAAAGTCTACTAACAGTACTAACCAGTATTTAAAATGCTTTCATTGGTGACTTGAGAAATACTCAAAATTATACTTCTGATGACTCAAGAAAGCAATAGCCGTTACAACCATTCATAGCTTGACCAGGCATCTTCTGCAACTGCACAGCACAATTGACTACCACATGTTAGACATGAATAACTAGTCTAGCCTTTTTTTGAAAGCCTGTCTTTAGACATTTGTTTCTTTCTCAATTTACTAGGTATTTCCAAAAAAAATGGTCAAGAAATAGAAATGTAAGTGTGGCAGGTTAAAATTTGTATTGTAATAAAAATCTCTTGTCTATAATGCCAAAACCAGGCAAATATATTTATGTATATTAATTCTCTCAGTCTTTTTACTTAGGATTTTATTCAAGATATTTGAAAAACAATCAGAAAAGGAGAAAATACACCTATGAGATTGAAAAAAAAAAATCCTTAAATATGTGATAACAAGAGCTTGAGCCATGAGCTCAGTTTATGAGCTGATGAAGTTAAATTTTGCTAAAAGCAAAAGCTAAATTAGGTTTAGTCTGTCAATCAAAAACTAAGTTTCCAATCAAAACTAAGTTTTCACACTTTCTTTGTCATAATGTATTTCAGTTTTAAAAGCTTAATTCCAGAAGAGTGAAATATATTTTTATTTCTCTCCTCAACACCAAAAACTTCAAGCAGAAAACATTTCTTATATTTTTACCTGCCTGCGCAGCAGTCTAATTTTTCATGATACCAATTATGTGAAATTAAAGCAGACAACACCAGGATTGCTCTTTTCTTAGTGTACTGCGATTCTGAAAGAAACGGTTGGTTTTGCTTCATAACTGTCAATCACAAACCATACCACACACTATAAAACAATACTATCAAAAAGCAAGAGTAATCATACAACAATGGAATCTTAAAATAAAACAGAAGACCAAATTGAGCATATGCACATCAGATGAAATGAAGTTTCAAAGATATTTCAGGGCAAAACTGGCGTCAAGGTAGAGCCAAAATTGTACCAGTATGTAAAGTATCCAGGCAGAAAACAGCTTGAACCTGCTCCCACCCCCAAATAAATGAATGTATTATTAGACTACTAGAGAATGGAAACATACCTATTTGTTTTGCAGCTTGTAAGATAGTTTTCAAATCACCATTTACAGTTTGGTACTCTTTTTTGTCCAAATTATCATCAACAAACTTCATTATCTTCTTCCAAGTAAGATCAGACTTCAGCAACTGGGCATGTAGTTTTGATCTTTTAGTCTGAAAATGCAAAATATCTGGAGTTTTTTATTTATTTCAAATTAATATATGGGAGTTCCTTTAAAATTAAACACCAGATAAAAACAATTCCTTCCAATTGCATTCAGTCAGTACATAGTAATAATTGCAAGCACTTCTCATTTTACTTGTTTTTTATACTCTTTTTTGAGTGTATGAAAGAAGGATACACAAAAGCACACACACTCTCTCACTACTTTTTCCAGAGCAAAATTCTCTAGAAAGCCAAACTTTTGCAACTTCAAGAGATTATAGTTCCCAAGATTCCAAACTTATTTCACATTACAGGTTCCCACAAGGCATCTACTGCTTTAATGCATTATTTCTTGGGAAACAAAAGAAGTGAACTTAATATTCAGTGAACTTAATATTAGAAGGGAAATGTTTGGCTTCCCAGCTCTATGTAAGCTCGGAGCTAAAAGCACACCAGCCTTGCCCAACTTCTTGAAAGTTGAATTAACAGGGCTGTACTAACACAGCAAAGCAAACTTTTCCATACAGCATATCATGATTGTAAGGGCCGAGTATAAATCACAAAGCTAAAGCAAACTTGACTTTGAGTGAGGACATTATGAAGGAATGCACAGAAAACTATACACTCTGCCCTTCTTGCTTGCCTGCTCTCATAAAATAGCAATGCAAATGAAGAAAACAAATGATTCTTACTACAGCTATGCTTTGTAAAAGAAAATAAAGCTTTACCGTTAAGTCAGCTAATTCTTCACTGTAATCCTCATGTTTAGTGACATTTGAAAAGGAGCGTAAAGCGCCTGTAAGACGAGGCAAGGCCATCTGTTACTCATTCAGTGATCCATAGGACGAGAAATCAAATCCCAGTTCAAGTACCTAGATGAGAACAAAACAAATAACATGGCTTTATTAATGTTATAAATACAAACTGCATCATGAACTTGAAAGACCTTTTTGAGCTAGCAGAACTTGGCTGGAACTTCAATTAAACCAGTTTTTAAAAAATCTCTTAAAATGGTGATAATCAAAAGTCAATAAAAGGGAGGTGAAAGGCATGGAGCACAGGAAAGAAATTGTAACATGCAGGGGTCACTCAGCAAGCGGTTCTTTCCTCTCCTCCCTAAATAAAAGTTACCAGCAAGGAGGCAAAGTGGCAATTATTTCTTCAGCACCCCTAACACTGAGTATTATAGTGAAATCTCTGTAACTGAACTTTAGCTCCCAATAGCAGTAAGTGATTACAACCTACGGGAAGATTTCCTCTGAGCCAGCCCATGCTGGGAGCTTTCAGGTCATTAACAGCCTCTGGCACTGATGCAGAGAGAGGCATCTCTCTTGACAAGTGCTTAGCCATTTTTAACCAGTGAAACAGGGAAAGAAAATTATGACAGGAAATAAAGATTGTCAAAGGTATAGCACTGAAATAAGAGATAAAGGGAATAAAAAGGCTACCAGAAAACTGAATGCCTTGGGATGTTTTCATCTCACAACTGGGAGTACACGCACACACTTAGAGCAGGATTCTCTTCAGGACTACAGTTTATTTTTGCGCAGTCTTATTTCCTCTGTGGAACAGGCTCATATCTATGCACCAAAACACAGCTGTTCCCCATCTGAAATTGTACTTCTTCGAAGCGTTTTACTGAAATTATTCTCAAAGTTATTTAATTTCAAAAGGTGCCCACAGCTGAACTGTTTAATGAACCCTAACGCACAGCTACAGGTTCTGATGGTAGCATTTAGATTATTTTTGAAACAATAAATGATACCATTACAAACCTAATGATCTGCATCATTCTTAGCATGCCTGAAGACCAACGTCCATCCAGAATTTAAAGAACTTGTAACAGAGTTAATAAAATTACTTCCCCCCAGTCATATAGTACAGAACTCTCTGCTTTCATCTAATTATCCTTAACGTTTTTCCTTATTTAATGACTGCATTTGTATTTTAGCTGTCAGATTTGCAACACAGCACAAAAGCAAATCCAGATGCAGCGTTCCAATCACAAACAGAGAAATGTCACTGACTTGTCAGGTCTGCATGTTTTCCCATTAGTCCCTTGCATTAAGATGTTTTTTAAGAATGATATTACAACAGCTGATATTTTGGAGACAAATGTTTTAATGATGAAGCTACAAAATTTGGAAATATAAAATCTTTAACTGTGAAGGTGACACAGAGCATGTGTTCAAGCCTAGCAGACGGAGCCAAACATTGCTGCAGCTTTTGAGATGTTCAGTGGATATATGACATGTAATTTATACCAGCATAGCTCCTAGCGAAAATACTCTGTGAACATTACAGCCACCACTATTAGAAGGGAAGTAATGTGTCCAGACTTTGAGGGTACATCACTCTCACACTGTTCTAATGACAGAACTGCCATTAGCTATTAGAGCTCACTCCATTTTACCTATTTATTTTATACCTACACTCAAATATCTTTTTCTGTAGCATTATGTCCCTTTATAAAAAAAGTAACAACGTAATTCTAGTATGATGTTAATTGTCCTTTCTGAAATAACATGCACAGTAATTTATGTAAGTTTGAACACACTTATAAAAAGTTCACTTTTCACATACACTTACAAATTTCAAATCATCTCCAGCAGGCTCATTTATTAGGAAACTGAATTTTAAATGGCTGTTTCTTTCTCCTTTATTCAATGAGTTATTAGCAGTTCCTGAAATAGAAAACCTGAAACACTAGAAAACAAGTAAGGGCACACTGTCCTGACCACAGGCATGGCCAAAGAGCCAAATCCAGCCTTGAAAACCTACATTTGATCTTGTATTAATAAATGCTGCTCCACACTCGCCTATGTGCTTTCAGAACTTGCAAGTGTCTGAGGGGGCTGGGTTGGCAGAGCAGTCACACAAGGCTTCTGCATCTCATTTATAGTCAAACTTCACACATACCCTTCACTTGTGGTACATGACGCCCACTCTCAGCAGGGCACCACATCAAAACACAAATGGCTAGTAAACAATGCAGGGGACAGGTGCAATTATTCCATTCTTAGCATAAAAAAACAAGGTAGAGTTTATGAACTTGGCTATTATTCAACAACACATTAGAGCCAGCTCGAAACACTAAGTCATAAATCATGTCGCCCTATAAGATGCAGTGTAAAATTGTATTTGTTTTTTAAAAAATACGGTACCTGCCTTCCCATAAAGCCTCCCTATATAGATACCTGCCTGCATCACACTGCCTTTAGAGTGGATCAGCTACTCCTTCTCTTCCCACAGTCACCATAAGGGTAACTAATTCCTTCTGCTTTGAGAGAAACGTATCTGTCCACAGGTGGATCTTAAACATCTGTACTACCAAATGATCCTGATAAGTTCTGCTGGTTTTAGAACAAGGACCTAAAAAGCATTGGCAGTTAAATACATTTTACTAGGGCCCACATATAGAGGATGAACTTCTGCCATCCTTCTGCCCATTCCCCTTCAAGGAAAGTGTGAGACAGGTATCATCTTAAGTCATTTTTGTAGGACAAATGGAATGGGAATTTAACCTTCAGACCACTGCAACTCTACATGGTAAAAATACTTCTTCTTTTCCCCCACCCCCAATCAAGTAAGGACATTTTGGGAGCATTCCGCTAATGATTCCTAAAACTATCTCAGATTTCCTGCATCTTTTAAAAAAAACATAACTTTCTACCAAGCCTCTGTTTGTAAATCAGAAAGAGCAATATCCACCCTTCTAAAGCATTGTGAAGACGAGAGAAAGTAACTTCTAAAGTTTATTTTACTTCTTTCAAAATCAAGTGTGATTTTAATGCTGAAACTTCTTATAGGAGAAAGTAAAACATAAAGGCAGATTATACTCAGAGTTAAGGTAAGAAACAATTCAAAGTTTATTGTTTGAAAGCAAAAAGGAATCATAATCTTAGCAGGTTTTTATTCATTAAAATGAAACATTAAAAAAATTTCTAGCAATACCACAAAGGTAACAAAAATTACTAGAGAAGTTTTCCACTTCATATTTTCACCAGCTACTTAGGTTTTCCTCCAACTCCTGGCCTTCCTACGTTTCTAATACAAGCAAATAACAGAACCATTTCTTTCTCTTCTTCACTGAAATATTACAGAGACTACTGTAAAAGACACATCCTTTTGAAATTTACTTAATTCCTGTACTCTCTAATAGAACAAGCCAGCTGCCTAGTAGGGCTAAGAGAAGGTGAATGCTCAGATCTGGTACATCAATGTTCAAGTCGAATAGAAATCTTTCTTTCCTTACAAATAATGGAATAATACAGCATTAACATAGCTAAAAATTACAGGCAAAATCCACAGTTACACTACCCCGAAGTACCAGGTTGTGTAGCCTATAATATTTTACTTCTTATTTGTCCCTTAAAACCCCACAGCAATCATTTTGTTTAAACTATTTAAGGAATATTAAGCCATGTTCCCAGATTTTGCCTATGTAAACTTGCAATTTATAAAACCCGAAGAAGTTATTACTAGTAACTAATCTAATCAAACATTATAAAGAAAAAGAAGTTTTAGACATTGGCAATGAATATCAGGCTCCTATTAACCACAATGTATTTGAATCAAAGGACATTTTCTCTTTCACTTGAGAAAGTGGAAATATTTCAAACGAAAAGGTAACTAAAAGGGCAAAAGATATGCCACCCACAAGGCTATACAAAAAATAAAGGGACAGTGAAGTAGCTTTTTTCTACATTTTGAATACATATAAATCAAACAGTGAGACCATAAGGACACATTAAGACATTTTAAATTTATCAACACACAGAATATTTTACTTTACACTACTGTGTAGGAAGAGTAAAAATAGATCCTCAAACATTAAATTTAACTGATATGAACTCATTTTAGAATGTCTACAATTAACTTCAGCAGGTTCATTAACACAAGGGTAAACTTCGTATTTTATTTACAAATAAGGCTCAGTTTAAAAAAAAACCCAAACAACATATTCTACTTGCTGTATACTCCTTCTACATAACACATATAAAAGGAAAAATATTTTAAAGAAAACACTTTATAGAAAAAAAAAAGCATTAGATAAAAAAGCTATTTTATAGCAATGAGAACATTTCTATTAGATTCAATCAAATTTCTTATCCACACATGTTTGATGCAAACAGTACAAATACACACCTAACATCAGAACTGTTAGGCAGGGATAATAGTGACTTAATAGTGTCTGGGACATTAATCAAAAATAGGAAGCCAAAGCATGACATTAAAACAATAGTATTTTCCAGTTTTGTATTTTGCACCTTTACAAACAGCGCTGCACGATGTAGTAACAATTGTGTGCTTTCAGACATCTCACTTTTTACTAAAGTCCCAGACATCAGCCCGGAATTCTCTCAAGTTGTCTGGGTCAAATACTGCTGATCTCCAGTCAAGATTGGGTCAGTCTTTGAAAGGGTGACAGCAAGATTAAGGAATATGTACTCAGGAAGAAAGAGTGGCTTCCTGACACACAGTATTCACCTCAGTGAATACCAAAATTCAACCAAGTGCTTCAGCATAACAAGGAGGTATAACAGTGCCTCTCTGTGCCATCATTCACATAAGAGACAATTTCAGTATCTCAATTACATAAGTCACTAAACAAACAAAAAAACCCTAGAAAATCAAACAATGTATTTACAAGCCATTCATTCAATAGAGTATTAACCCTTTCCATATTTTCTCATAATCTTAGCCATGCACATGGGATTAAACACCAGCTGCCTAACACTGTGCCTGCTTGCATCAGTTGGAGATGTGTTTTCTGTGATTATGCCCGATACTGTTCTGTGATGATGCCAAATGTGGCTTGGCTCAATAATGTGTTCATTTTAGATGTGCTTTGAGATAGTTACTAAGGACTGCTGGTGTTAAAAAGAAGAAAAAAAAAAAAAAACAACCCTTTTTTCAGAATAACTCATTATCCTTTTCCAAGAACAAAAAATGTAGTTCAGTTGTTAAACTGAAAAAGTCTGTATTTTTACACCTCATTGCCTTAACTTTTAAGCTCCCTGCAGAGAGAGACGAACTGCATCCCATGCAACAGAAACTTACAGACTTGCCTTACATGTGGAGACGTACTATAAGCAAATTTCCAACTTCAACAAATATAACATGTATGTTCATTTAAACACTAGGCATAAGACACAAATACAAGATGAAGATGGTGGTAGTGTCATTTGTTTAGTTTTGCTTTAATGGGGGGCTCTCTGTGCCTCTGTTTCACACTGTGCCATCCACAGAGATTGAAAACAACCTCAGGGGGTTCATCTTACTCCACTCCAGGAAGGCTTGTCACTAAAGGAAGAGATGTATGGAAGGCAAATAGGTATGTACATGTTCAAAGGAAGTAAACGGAGGATGAAAAACAATAGATAAGTGAGACAAAGAAAAAACTTTGAGTTAATGATAGCTAAGTAACACACATTGCATCCCACTGAGGATGGCTGAGAGGATGTGGGATGCACTTCAGCAAGTATAAGTGCTATAATAATACATGCATAATACACAACTGCAAAACTGCTGTGCTAAGAGCATGCAGGAGATGGTAGTAAGCTTGTTCAGATGGTATTAATAAAAAATCTCTGTTACACACTCCTGTAGCGAACATCAAGCACATACAAGGATAAAGGCCCCAGTGTGAATTACTGGCCATTACAAGGTGTAATTCTGTGAGGTTTTTAAACCTCACAGGGATGTGTTAAAGTACCCAAATCACTTAACATATTTATACACAACTAAACAAATGCCTCAAATACTGTATTATCCCTCAGTTCCAAATAACTGGATGTTTATTAGTCACTCAACACCATAATTATCCTTCATAATTAATGCTGATTTCCTTCAAAACAGGGTTTCAATAAGCCTCAAGGTGGGAACTGGATCATTTTGTATCTGGAGCATTCTCCCAAATATTTTTTGAAGAAAACACTATACATTCCTTTTGAGAAAAACATAATGCATTTTAGCATTTACAGAGGATCTCAAATGCAATAAAATAAAAGACTAAGCCAGGAACACTAATCCTTAAGACCCTGACTGTACATGATTACTCAAGTCAAAAAGGAGAGGTGGTATGATTGCTGTCTTACTTCTTATTAACCACTAAGTCATTAACTTTCTTTACAGCAATGTCATTAACAATGTTCATATTACCTGCAAAGATAGGATGTCACTTCTGAAGTAACTGTCTTGCCAAACATCGAGATTCCTTCTCAAGGATTTCTTTAGTAATTAGTTATGGCTAATAAAATCACTGCATCTCACAGACAATGCACAGTAGCTGTGAAAACACAGTGCAACTTATGCCAACATTCACATTTAATCTTACAGAACTATTATTCTATGAAAGAACTGAAGCAGGATTTCTCATTTAGAGAAAATATTTTTGTGTGTTTTAAGCAATTTAATCAATAAAACTGGTAATAATAACAGTAATGCCAGCAATCTGAAACAGGAGACCTGGAAGTACTTGAAAGCAAACTACAGAATTATTTTTCAGAACAGAAATGTGCAGAGTTTTAGAGCAGTTAAGAAAGGAGCTGTAGATTCTACAGTCCTTCTAGTAACAGACAAGAAAATTAATTTGTCATGTACTAAAAGTATGGAAATGGCCTTCAAATGAAATACAGATTCGGGCCAACTTTGGCTATCACTAAATGAAAAGTTCCCCAAACTATCAGCTATAAATAAGCTCATCCTATTTCCAGCAGCTTTTGAGTCAGAATTTTTACCAATGGTTGCAGTAAATAATACATTACTCATTACATAATGTACACAGTCATTACATAAAATAAGAACCACATGTCATTGTCCACACAAATGCATCAATTTAATTAATGCAAGTGTATTGTGCAATTTTAAGTGTTTTCTGTATTTAGCAATATTTGGATTTATTGTGTTCATTTAATTTTTTTATTAATGTTTATAGTACTTTCTAAAATAAGTCTTATAGTCTAATATGTCTTTTATGCTTTTTCTACCATTCAATATGTTTTTTGGTACCTGTCAAGAGTTTTTGAGGAGGGAAGGAGTCAGAAAGCCACGACAGAGTTTGCGGGAAACTCTAGTCTACATCTTTCCAATAATACACAGCAACTGGGACCTGAAAGCTGTGCATTTCATCCAAAATTCTTCTAAAAAGTGTTTTAATTCTGAATACACTATACTATCCCTCGGTCTTTCTAACACTCCTCCTAAAAGTCTCTGTCATTATATAGAAAAACTTTTCCAAAGGTATGTCCACATGAATGAACCACTCAGGCCCTTTTATCCTTATTGGACCCATGTCACAGCACACTGAAGACACATTTGCAAGAGAGTTTGCTGACATAATGTGGTCAAATATTGAAGTGTAGTGAAGATGCATACAGAGTCCCAAAAATTACCCTATCAAGACAAGCTTTTCCAGCTGAGGAAGAGCTGAAAGCAGAGTCCAAATCACGCCAGCCTTCTGGGTACTTTTGTGGATGCCTTCCCCTTCAGAACTTCCTCCTACTGCCTGGAAGTAATACTACCTCCTCCCTTACAAGAGAGTTGTAAAGAAGGACATACCAGTCTGTAAAGAACAGACACACCAGAAGCTGTTCCAAGCCAGGCAACTGTCTACTTCTGATTTAGCTTAAATTTTACTTAATATTGGTAAGACATCAGGAAAAAAAAACCAGCCAAAATTTCAGCCTCAAAATCTGTGAAAAAATATTAATTCAATGTGTACTTTGCATTGTAAGGATACTCCTACAGCCTGAAAACATGCCTACTTCAAGACCTACTTTCTACAAGGGAAAAAAAAGTTAATTAAAAACACATTTAAGCAACACTCAACTATTGAATAGACACGTGATCCTATAAAGTAATATTATTGGAAACAGAATCCCTTGTCTTCTCTCCAGAGCTCACATGCCACACCAGCACTTCAAACAACACATCAGCTATTTGATGACCAGCAAGTAACAGATTTCTAATTGATAATTTATTATTACTGCAGTTTAGAATTGGAATTTTAAAAAAAGGGTAGTGCTGTATTTCTGAAATGTTACGAGTGCAAATTAGAATCAAAACTAACAACTGCTGCCCACCCTATCTGGGCTGTCTGTCTATAATGCTGGCCATACATGCAAGAAGATATTTTGGGACAGACACCAGTACAGTTTCCTACAGTGAGGAAATCCCTAACCATCTTTTCAAAGCTTGAAAACATGTCTGCTTATTATGTAAGAAAATGGAGGAAACAATAATTGAGCGATAATATTATTCTTGGCTGACATAATAAAAAGGAAAATAGCCCCATTATGTCTCTAGTGATCTGAGGAGGTTAGAACAGGAGTTTTCCAATTCTACATTTTTTAATGGTTGCATTTCTTGAATCGTAGCCATATTCTGCCAGATTGTATGTAAAATTTCTTAAAGCGTATTTTAGAAAAATTGTACTGTAAGCTAATACATAAGTACATATTACACAAGATTCTCCTATTGAACAGTTAAAAGGCTTTGAACAATTATTATGAGTATTTGGCATGGCACAGGGGCCAACTGTTCATATGTATAGAATCAACTTTTAAAAAGGCAGCAGAAACAAAAGTGCTACACTAACAAGAAAATTATATAACCAAGTATTTCATTTATATTCATGCTTCAGAAACAACATTGATCTGTACCAATATGATGTCATGCTCAGCAGTAAAAACTCTGGGAAAGGAGAAGCAAGGGGTGCGGGAAACAAGGACACACATCCATGCTTATTTAACAGAACAGCAACTGCAAAATATCTCCTATTTTCATTCTGTTTCACAGCCAAAGGGAGTGAGTGAAGGGCTGGGGGGTGGCATTTGGCTATTGGCTGGGGTCAATTTACCACAAATAATAAATTTCTTAAAAGAAACAGAAGAGAGGATTTTCAGAGATCCTCTTTTCCCTAATCTTTCAAAGAGAAAACACATTAGAATAATGGAATCATTAAGGCTGGAAATACCTCCAGGATCAAGTCCAACCTTTGACCAAATATCACCATGCTCACTAAACCATATCAAAAAGTGCCAAGTCTACTCATTTTTTGAACGCCTGTTCCCCCTTAGAGCTGCAGCTAAGAATAATGTCTTCTTATTTCTTAAACAAAATCATCACAATCTAGTTTCCAAATAGAAACTCACTAAGTCACACAGTTCAGCAGTCCTCATCAGTTTCAAAGAAATATTTTGTAGACCAGAGAGAAACATTTAAACAACAGCTCCCTAAAATATTAATTAGGTAAAACATTCCCCAGCTTCTTTTTACAGCTATTTTTCTCTAGCATCCACTAGATTTAACAAGACAGAAAAAGAATATGAGTTTTAATTCCCATCTCAGAGCTGCACTCTGCAACAGGTTGGCCACCAAACTCTAGGCCACATGTTTATGCACTGAATAGAAGACAGAAACCACCAACTGCCCTTCCTGCCGTTCTCAAGCAGTCCACATAGCTACTGAAGTCTAACTCTTTCTTGGCTTTACTCTAGTCTAATGGATTTTCATTGAACTATACACAGCTTTATACAACATCAAGATGAATATCTGTATGTAGAGAAAGCTCAAGAAACACACAAGGGATCTTCCACACCACTGGTTAATTCACCGAGTACCATTACCACAGAACCAGAGCATGCTGCTATTGCTTCCTTCAATCACATTTTTGGGTGTTTGTGCAGTGTTCAGGTGGCCTGACCCTGGCCAGCAACCAAGATGCTGCTTGCTCGGCCCCCACAGCGGGGCAGGGGAGAAAATAGGAAGAAACAAAAAAACTTACAGGTTGAGATACAGACAGTTTAATAGAGGAAGAAAAGGAAAAATACCCTATAAGTGCAGAAAAGAAATCCTCACCATATCCCATAGGGTGACCAATGCTCCAAGTTCCAGTTTACTAATCTCCAAAAACCAGACATCTTGGAAGCAAAAACCCCACCCTTTCTTCCTCCTCTGCTTTTTATTTCTGAGCATGACAATAACACAGCACAGCACATCCCACTAGCTGATTTGGGTCTGCTGTCCAAACTGTGTTCACACAAAACCTCTTGCCCACCCCCTAGCCTACTTGCTGGGCAGGGAGGGTGGAAGAAAGCTTTGATACTGTGCAGGCCAGAAACAGACAAAACACTGGTGTGCTACCAATATTGTTTTAGCCACAAATCTCAAGCACTATGATTGTAATGAAAGTTAACTCCTACACCCAGGAATGTGCTCGCACTGGCTTTATGCAAACAGAGGCGATCAAATTCCTCTGAGAGAGATGAGCATAAAGAATGCCCTGACTGTACATCCCCATAGGGGTTGTGCTTGCATTAAACACAAAATTGTTCCTTTCTGTGATGTGATGAGGTATTTAAAAAGCAAGAATGGGTAAATACACAATGACTGACTATTTCTCATAATGTAAGAACAAGGAGGTACATGACAAAACTCAATAGTAAGGTGACAATAAAACCAAGTAAAATGCCTTTCCTATGTAGAACATAAGTAAATTTGGGAATTCATTGCCACAAGATGCCAAAAAGACTAAAAGTTCAGGTATTCTTAGATGAATTAATGTACATCAAATAACTTGGTAGCCTCTAAACTCAACAGTTTAGAAGCAGATAATCAGTTATTTAAATCACTGATTACTGAAAGATAATATGAAAGTCAAGGTATAATTGCATTTGTCTTCCCTGTTTTTTTTTCAGTACATCACCTAAGCACCTCCTATTGGCTGCTACAGGAGAGAGACACTTAAACACTTCATTTGAAAACAGCTACAGAGTGATTCTGTAGACCAGAAACAGAGCTACAGAGATTCTGAGGATTACAATTTGGGATTTAGGAGCCCAGTGTCTCTCAATCTGTTTCTGGGTCCTACCCTTGTTTCCTTCTCCTTTTAGTTCAGACACCAGCTATTATATTTTTAACAAACTTCCAACTAGACATTATAGGTCATTTGTTAAACTGCTTTGGATTAGCTAAGTTTATCTGAAGTAGAGAGTAGATTTTGGTCTCAGTTCTCTCTTCAAACATTAAAGCATAGTTCAGTTTAAGAAAATGTGTATGCTAGAAAGTGCTCAACACCAACCTCAACAGTTGTTACTATAAACAATTTACCAGGAAAACAATAAGCTGTTATTTGGAGTAATGAGGACTTCAATTTTCTATGGGGAAATTTTGTAGGAGGGAGAAAAGAAACCTTTTCAGCACTCAAAACGCCCATATGAGCTGGAATTAATCCCATGTTTAACAGCTTTCAAATAAACTTTACATTATAACTAACCAGAGAAAGACAATATGTGTTTTTCCTGCCCCCAACCACCTCCGCACCCCATTAGCAGCTCCTGTAACTATGTAACAGAAGAAGAATGAAACACACAAGAAAAAAATGGACCACCCTTAGTTGTCTGTTCTTAAAGGAAGACTTTTTCAGAGAAAGCACTGTAGGTCAACAGGACCCGCAGAAATATACACCAGCCTTTTGTGAAGGATGAGTTTTCTATTAACTCCGTAAAAAAAGATTTTTCAACTATAAATGTTCTTCCTGGAAACAGAATCAACACTATACTTAGTAAAACTGTAAATGACACTGAGACTCAAGGGACTGCAACTACTTCAGGGGCCAAATTACAATCTTCTTGATCACATAATCACAGAATAGCACCACAGTGGATCATCTGGTCCAAACTCTCTGTTCAGGCAGGGCCATCCTGGAATACACGGCACAGTGCAGACAGTTCTTTAATATCTCCAGTGAGGGACACTCCACAACCTCTTTGGGCAACCTGTTTCAGTGCTCAGTCATCCACACATTGAAGAAGTTCTTCCTCATTGTGGTGGTATAGAGAGCAGATGTTGTAGGTGCCTGGCATTTAGCCAGGGTCAAACCTCGACACTCATGTACAGGTGGAACTTCCTTTGCATGAATTTCTCCCTGTTGCCTCTTGTTCTACTGCTTGGCATCACCGAAAAGCATCCATCCTCTTGACACCCTCCCTTCACACAGTCATACATTTATGAGGTCTCCTCTCAGTTGTCTCTTCTCGAGGTTGAACAGGCCCAACTCTCCCAGCCACTCCTCGTAAGAGAGATGCTTCAGTCCTTTAATCATCTTCATAGCCCTCCACCGGACCTGCTCCAGGAGCTTCAGGTTTAGCTTCAAAGCAAGTTCTGTAAACACAGAACTGTCAGAATAAAATACTGTCGTTTGATAATTTCTTGCCTTCTCTCTGATTCAGTGGAAGTAGTGACCTCACCTCTCTCAAAGGCCAATCTAGCTTTTAGAGAAAACTTAGGTCTAACATGTAAACTAGTTTATAAAACACATAAAAGCCCTAGCTGGGAGTTGATGTGAAGAGAGCTCCTCCAAATATCTACACATATAATTCCAAGATGAGATAGGTTTATTCTGCTGTGGCCAGAGGCAAGTCAAATCCCAAGGGAATCATTTTACTCCAGCATCTGCTCACCACCTCACTGATATAATCAATGCCATCTTTAGATGAAGGCCAGTTTGCATTTGACCTGATGGCTGGTTTGGTTTTCTTCCTCCTAAAAATTTAGCTATGCAACCTACCATGTGGGCACACATAACACTTTGTTGCACTTTCTCCGGAACTTCCAATATTTTTTCTACTCATTGGCTAGACTCCAGTCAAGTCTATCCTCTGGAAAGTAACTAAGCTTGACTATGAGATTTCTTCTCTGCAGAAATTAGGTTTACCAGTTTCATTTCAACAGTAACAGTCAATTGTTTAAAAAGATGTAAGACTTAAAGGGTCTACATCAATGTTAGTATTTTAAAAACAATAACAAAGCCTACATTCAGAACTCATAAAAGGTATTATTTTAATTCCAACATGATACACACTCCTGAAGTGCAAGCCTTAGAACACTACAAGACTCTCATGTGTTTTATAAGCAAAGCTGTCACTTTACCACTACCAACCAAAATGAAGCAAGCAGAACTCAAAAGCAAAAAACACTCTATTTGACCACATGCTTCTTTCGTTCATCATTTCTAGTTCTCTACATTTATTAATAGCAGTAGTAAGTACTGAAAGTACATTCGACAGCTGTGCATTTCCCACTCGACCACTCCCGTCAGCCCCGTCCCCATAAGCAAAGCCCAGAAGACGCACGCGAGGAGCGCACGGCACCCGGGCCTTCAGGAGCGGCCTTGCATCACCGCCGCGGTGCGCGCCGGGGCTGGGGCACGGCCAGCACTCCGCCGGCCCCGGCCCCGGGCACGCTGCCTGCCCTGCCCGCCGGAGGCAGC